>JAXIVJ010001114.1:37500-153444 GCA_036785665.1 Chirona hameri | reverse complement strand
AGTCAGGACTCACGTTGAGAAGGTGTCAGACACCATTTTGTAGAGTACGACTCTTTTTAAACGCCGTTTTTTAGTGTTCGATACCCGAAAGAGGTGTTGCAAAACTCTGGGGCGGACTTTTTGACGGCGTCATCTGTTTTTTTCTTCCGTTTAAGCTTCGGAGAAGTAAAAAACACCAACCATTGGTTTATAGCATGAATTGGTTAGCATAATTATCGATAACGAGCTTTGAATTCATGGAAAATACATATAATGTAAGCGTTTTGTTAACATTGCAATGGCTATCGTGAAAGTTGTTTCTATATTTGCATTGGGTGTGCTGGGTCTTTATCATTTCCATATGTGTCTCAAGACTCTTCATTCAAAGCACCATGATACTCAGCCGCCAATGTTGTATAAGAGTGTCCGAGTGCTAACGGACATACAATATTCAAGTAATTGTTGTGCTATTTGTTTATTTTCAGTAATGGTGTTTACATAGCAATTAAGTACTGGTGGAGGTTCGGCTACTAATAAAGGGAAGTTAAAGTTTCCCTTCGCCTCATTTGATCACAACTATGGCGCAGGTGCGTCAATTGATTGCATCGTGCGAGTATTCTATTGCATTGCGTCCGAATAGGCGTTTCGATACCGACGACTTTAATTTTCTCGTTTTATTTGTCCCTGACGGCGGATTGGACATTACATAATGCATAATACATAATAAATATATAGCATACATATAGCATAATACTTACTCTGAAGTTATCACTTGGCAACGTATGCGCCATTTTTTGGAAGGCTGACAGCTCCAAATCCCGGTTTTAACTGAAGTTAGCTGCAGTAGTTAATGTATGAAATGCACATAAAAGATATACCAAAATAACAGCAACTCTGTATATACTCATATATTGATATACAACATTCAAACACTTACGGGAAACCTAGGCGCCGAGCACGGGTCACAGAAAACTCGCCGAGAAGAGTATCTAGGACCTTGGCCGAGAAGTGCCGGTCGGCTGGAGAAGTGCTATCAACTGGAGCTGTTGCAGAAGTTGGCCGCCAGGGACCGGTAATGAGCCAGGGTGTTATGACGTCGCAAGCAAATAGTACTGCTAAATATTTATTTATTTATAAACAAATAAATAAATACACATTTAGCGTTAAATATTTAACTGTTACCATTTGCTTGCGACGTCATCACACCCTGGCTCACTAGCGGTCCCTGGCGGCCAACTGCTGCAACAACTCCAGTTGATAGTGCTAGCCGGCCGGTCGTGCATCACAGAGTCGCATCACCGCCTTTTCCTCCCACACAGCGCAAATCGATATAGAGGATCACAGATATGGCACAGTACGGCCATCTCAAATGGCTGTGGGCTGCCATATATGGCTACTAACAAAGGGAAAGGGCGGTCATAATAAAATGAAGGGAACCTCAAAATGACGATTAAGGTGTTTTAAACAAACTTATCGCATAATTACCAACTTTTATGCGCTAAGCCCATCCGGAAGACCAATTGGCATCGATTATTGTTTGTATTCTAGTGATTTCCACCAAAAAAAAGAACCCTACCAAATAGTAGACAATCCTCCACTAATCCTCCACTAATTTCTAACTGCTATGTAAACACCATTAGTGTCTTCTAGAACGAAGGTTCCTCTGGGATGCTTCGCCTGTAACTGGCCTAAACAAATCTCCAAACCCTTCGCAAGGCATTTAAGAAAAGCACATAAATACCGACATGAATACGGAATACGGATGTTCTCAATTATCCAGACAGTTCGTAAGAAAAATCGTAAGATTGTCAACGTGAATACCAAAAACTTCTTAAGAAAGAAAATCCACGTACGAAGTCGACGTGAATATGGCCCCAGGCCGAGCCGTTTGTATGTGTATGTGTTGTGTTTGTCGAGTATTTCGGCACGTTGAGCCCAAACGGCTGGACCGATTGTGACACGACTGGTACCATTCGATGCGGCAAAACGGCGCACAGATGTCAATCGCTGGTCGATCGGTGCCATGTGGTACGTGCCACGTGCCGCCAAGAGGACCTATGCAAAAACGTGCGGAGCTCTACAGGTCGAACGGGGGGGGGGGGGGGGGGGAGTGACGCCGGCCCCATACTCGCAGATCAGGTGCTCGTCACTCCGGTCCATCCGCTTTGGGGGTCGCTGACCCCGAGGGGTGAATGTTGCAGTGTTGCACCCCCTAGGGGTAAAACAGTATTCACGTGGAGTCCTCTGGTTGCAGTTTTTTTTAGCAAGCCGCACCAAATTTAGTGCACCGATAAAGCTGGACGTGGGCTCCATATCACTCGGGGTGCTATGGCACGGTCCCTCATGCTTGTCCCGAGGCCCAAAGTTGGCGCCATAATCGGCCTCGATTGTGCATTGGCACATAACACATGCGTTTCGAGGCATTTTGGTGACTCCGAGGGGTGCACCGGGTGTACCCCTTGGTTAGTTATTAGTTTATTAGTTTATTCAAATATATCCATGCGGGAAGCAGGGTTTTTCAATATTTGCTTCATACATACAGGCCGGCATTTACATACAGTACACAAAATCAGTCGATCCTACAGTTATGATGGATGGCTGTGATGAGCATTGTGCAGATAAAAATCAGATGGAAAAAGTAGCCTTTGCTCATGTGATTGTAATGAAAAAAGATGAATTAATTAACCTATATTACGCCTTGCGGCTTCCTCAGGGCTAAAACAAACAGAACTGTTCTGTTTTAGCCCTGAAGAAGCCGCAAGGCGTAATATAGGTTAATTAATTCATCATCTTCTTTCATTACAATCACATGAGCAAAGGCTAATGTTTCCATCTGATTTTGATCCTACAGTTAAAAACATTGCAAAACATACAGCTAAAATGGTAAAAGACTGATAGAAATAGACGTGTTAAAAAGACTATGGCGACACAACGCTGCCATTGCTGGCGAACCATGCCTTCTAGAGCGCTGCAATTTGACACGCTAATGCAACAGCACGTAACATGGCCGCTTCAAGCGTTTCTTACCGTATTGGGGTCAAGACCTGCACATGCCCCTTGATGTAACCATCTCCTAATTGCGTCAAAACCACCGCTTCCAGAGCGCTGTAATTCGGAAGGCTGGTGCATCCGCACTAAATATGACGATTGCGAGTGTTTTTACCCAAAGCGGGGTTAAGACCTGGACGTGCCCTCCCCGTAGGTGCCCCTTCTGTCATTGCGACCGAACCACTCCTCGGATAACACTGGAATTTGGTAGGCTGGTGAATCCGCACGCACCATGACGATATTTAAGCTCGGCCGGGACCGGGGGACACGGCGTGTCCATCTTCACTGTGTATTGGCTCCATCACAGCCCACAACAGAACAACGAGAACTGAGACCAACAACATCTAGAAGCGTCCTGCAAACAAAGACAAGGCGGAACAAAACCACGACATAACAAACAAAGACTAAAGATAAACCCATTGGAAATCAATTAACGACACGTCAGCTCCAAATCCACACATCAGCCGTCGCAGTAAATATACATCGCAATAGATGGCACATTAGTTAGCATTTAGGCAAAATTACAAAGTCTCAACATTTCAAATAGTTCTCACCGTTTCGGATCAGACGCTACACGTTCGCTGGACGCAGGCGGCGTCAGAAATGACAGAGCCGGCTGCGACCCGACCCGAGACCAGCCCCGGCGCCCGAGGCAAGCCTCGGCGCCCGGAACCGAGCGTGATTGGTCGATCCGGCGCGGGTCACGTGATAGGCCGACCGTGACGTCACGTCTGCGGTATCCGCCGCAGCGTCACAAGCAAAACGCAAAAAAACGCAAAAAAACGAAAACACAAGCAAAACGCAGTTTAAATTCACACCGCTTACACTGGCTATTTTGGCCGTGCTGAGGACAAAACCTGCACGTGCAAGGGGTCCTGCACCCAGGTGAACCCCTCTCCCATTGCTTCCGAACTTTGCGTTAGAGGGCCCTGCAATGTGGTAGGCCAGTGCATCCGCACGCACCATGACGATTTCAAGCGTTTTGGCCGTCTTTGGGTCAGGACTTGCACGTGCATGGGGTGCGCCCATTGCTGCCCCTTCTGCCGTTGCGGCTAAACCACGCCTACCAGAGCACTCCAATGTGGCACCCAGGTGCAGCGGCACCCATCATGACCACTGCACGTGTTTTTGATCGGATCGAGATGCAGTTATCCACGTGAACGGGGTCGACTTCTCGTGGCACCTCTGTCCCATTCCTGCCGAATCACACCTCGGAGGGCCTTACAGTTTGGTATGATTGGTCATCGTACATCACCTCCGATTTTGGAACCCAAGCCAACGCGAATAAAGCGCTGGCTTGCCTCTAGTTTGAAAGCTACATGGAAGTCGTCAATGACGATATACCGAAGAACCGTCGACTGGTCTAAATCTAAATTGCCAGCCAACTCAATCATCAGAGTCGGTTGCAAGGAATCACGAATGCTGAAATGTAGCTAAGAGTTAACTTTAACAGCCGTATAATGTAAGCATTACGTTTCTGTTGTGTTGTTGTGTGTACAGGTGTTCCCGGTGACCGTCGCGTCGTCTCCGTCTTCCCTCTGTCAGTGTGCACCGGGCACCGGGCCGCCACCCGGGTGTTTGGATAGGACACAGGGCGGAGGGGCCGGTGCGGCGGAAGGGGCACGCCGGGCCCGAGCCATTGTTCGGGATGGGTGGAAAGGTTTGGGGTCGCTGAGGGAGTGGGTCGCCTCTCTGGCGAGGGACGAAGGGAGTCGTTGTGCGGGCGTCGCGGTGATAGGTCATGCGGAAAATACACGTTTAAGTTTGCACTACCTTTGGTCTAGACCACAAGGAATACCTCATAAACTTTGCCGGTTATCTCACCCAGGCAGCCTGTTTCTTTTCCCATTTTCCCTCAAATTCTCTTTCCTCGGTTAGATACTCAAGAAAATAGTACTGGCTACGGTTTTGTGGTGGCTACGCCTCCGCTGAAATCTACTATCTGGCTCCTACACTTGCCCTTGCCTTGCAGATGCAGTGTGCACGAGAAACGGCCTTCAACATTAAGCGGCCCTCGGTGTGTGGTTACTGTTCACTGTTAAAATGCAATCTGCAAAATGAGCGATCACATTTGTGTCGCTGCAGGTAACTGCAGCAACACAAATGTGACACATGGAACACGCGAACACGTTCCGTTCATTTAGAAAAATGCCATGCATGCCTAATACAATAGCAACCGTGCACACCTTTCCGTCGGCAGCATAATACTGCCCAGACACAGTCACTGCAGTCACTTTATCCCTCTAAAATGTGTCCTGTTATGATCTGTACTATCATCGACCGTGCATGCCAGCTGCGACGCAGGCCGGTCGCATTGCACCAGCTGGGGAACGATTTCCTGGCTGAGTTCCCGAGTGACGCCTTTGGTGACGCAGTTTGAAATGCGGAGACATTCGCGAGCTGACGCGTTAGAGCAGCAGTGTGTGCTGGTTGGATTAGCGCACCCCGGGATTATGGTACGTGTGGAATGCGGAGTGAAATTCGGAACAGGTTTAGTGTCGCCATTGCCGCCGATAATGTCAGGAAGTAGATCTGTCTGTGTGTGCGGCGGGCATGGACGTAGGAGCGGCGTCATGAAAAGTGAGGAGGCCTGTGCAGCTTCTCGTCTGGAGAGAAGCCAAACTCAGGAACAGAAACCAAACAGGATTTCTTTGCAGATTTGAGCTCTTCTCATCTTGGCGAACCTTTTGCTATCCCAAATTTTTCCCATTAGGCCAATTTTTTTTTAGCAAACAAAAGTCGAAAAGTGAGGGGCGTGCCTGGGCCCTCCCCTGTCTCCACGTCTATGGCGGCGGGAAACAAGGTGGCAATGCTGCTTTTCCGTAACTACATTGTTGTAAGGGAGGGATCAATTGGCATCCCGTCTGGGCTCTGGCCGTTCTAAAGTTATTCAGTTATCGCCGTCTTCCAAACTACACTTACTGCAAATCAATAATGAATCATGTAAAAAAAATAACTGGGAAACAAACTGAATAGCGTCGGTAAAAAGACGTTCGATAAGAGGGTGGCATGCTTGTATGGGTTTTCGTGCGTTGACAAGAATATTCAACAGTTTAAAGTCTCAACATACTTCTGATGTCACTTCCAGAGGTTACGAAAAGCCATCGAATGTTATCAATCTGAAACCGAACAGTTGTGAGTAACTTCGACATTGATCATTACAAGGAAGTACAGTCTCTTTTGATGGAGATGTCTTCATCGTTCGATGAAGACATTTTAGTCTACTAAATGTTGAATTTCGACGTTGATCTTGTCATAACATTTAAATTGGCTAAGTCAAAAGCCAAACAAAAAAACTTCAGCTTTGACAGATTCTTGCACCTCATATTTCTACGACAGTTCGTTATGGGTCAGGCGCGGACATACTACTACACGGAGATACAAATACAGTACCTATATCGGAGTAAGTGTACTCCAGGCATAGGAGTTTTGGGGATAACTCCCTTTTTCGTTTTTAGAGTAATGTCACACTCATTGAGTAGCATAACTCCACTCGATGGGTGAGCGATAACTCCTTTTTTGGGCGACAAACAAAGCCGAGGAGTAATGAAACTCTACGGAGTAACCAAACACCTGTTCAGTCACTCCCTTATCTGGAGTTTCAGAAATATATGAGAGTTTTGCTACACCTTTCCATCAATTTAAGGAGTTTTGTTACCACCTTAAGGGGAGTGTCGTTACGCCGTTTTATGTGAGTATTTACTCCTAAAAGGGTACTCATCCAATATACACTCCCTACAAATGAGTAATGTTACTTCATATTTCGGAGTTCTGCATTTAAGGCGTTATGAAACGCCGATGAAACGTTATTAAACCGAGAAAAGCGGTCATGTCTCCCCCAACCGCCTTAAATCGGCGTAAAATTGACAGATTTTCTGATAAGCTTGTGCTTTTGCGCCGATCCGCAATTGTCTGTTAATTTATGTGTCTTCTGTTAAGCAAAATAAATTGAATCTGAAACTGAAAATATAGAAGAAAATCTAAGCAACTTTTACTAAGGAAAGATTGTTTTAAATCAGCTATCAATGCATATAAGAAAGCAAAATCCCACCGGTCTATAGATCCGCCAGTGGGTGAATCTGTTGAAAATTGGTCAAATTTAGCCATTTCCTATGGATTTATACTTGTTTTTAATTTTTACCAATTGACTTATAATGGAGAGATCACGAAATGGACCCGACCTTAGGTCACCAATACAAAATAAAAATCGAGATAAACGAATTGTAGGTACTTACCACCTGATGACATCATGTGAGTTTCAAACCGTTTGGTCAATCACTTTGTCTGTGGCACAACCGCAAACTTTTGAAGGTGGAGTCACTTGGCTTGACCTGGTGACCTGACCTGAGATGACCCAAGGTAAAACAAAATTAACACCGCGTGAGTAATTGATGCCCCAACAGCTGTGCCAAGTGTCGCGGCGCTTCGCGCCACAGTTGAAACTCCGGTGACAATGCCCTTGTTCTTATACAGAGTCGAGTGAACGTGTACAAAGTTGGGGGTGGGGGTGGGGGGGGGGGGGGGGGGGGGGGGTGCGAGTTGCCCCCATTGTCCCCCACGGTTCCCATGCCCCTGGTCAAAGATGTTCTGTTACATACAAAAATTACACCTATATGGACACAATGTATCAGCCAAATTCTGGTCTGACCCAGGGTTCTATGTCAGATGCTGTACATGACCTGGCTGGCCGGTCAAGTTCTATGTCAGATGCTGTACATTACCTGGCTGGCCGGTCAAGTACAGGCAACTCAGGAGTATGCCGTATGGTTTGCTCATTTTCAGCTGTCAGTTCGGTTCAACCGGAGGTCAAGTACAGTATGTGACATAACACACAGTGTCAGGCCGGGATTTTGCTGAAGAATAATGTATGTACATATATGTGGCATTTTCTACTATAACAGAAACGTTTTGCCGATTTTAAATTCTTTCATGTTAACGGTGAACAGCATGTTTACAACTGGGCAGAGGATTTTCTCGGCGGAGTGTAGTACACAGTGATAAATATGACAAGAGCCGGAAAAATAGCAGTGTCCGCGAACGAGCTGGGACAGCCACTGGAGGCGCTTGGGTGTAGCAGCCGCGCCAGGCGCATTCTTTTGCGGCTTTAGCGACCGCATCCGACATCGCACCAATCAACTGGGTCCTATTTCCTCCAGAGAGCTTTCTCAACGATTATTTTCATCAAGTCACCATCACTGAGATATGCTTTCTCATTTGAGCATTAAAACTCTCCAAGTGAACTTCCGTGGCAACATATATAAGCTAGCACGTAATGTGATGCTCACTAAACAGAAAAACCGAAATATCACAAATTGGCGCAGTTCCCGGATTTCAGCGATGACGGATTCGTAATCCTCGTGTCATTTTACACTAGATTCATGACAAATTAGAGGTCAGTATTGTGTAACCTAACTCTATTGCAGTCAGCAGTGTGCGCAGTGAACTAAGCATTCCCTGAGCATGACACTTTCGCATTAATGTCATGGGAGAGGTTAATCTCCAACTTTGACAGTTTTGAGCGTCCGGCCTTCAGGTCACACAGATAGTTCTTTTGGAACGCAGTCTTGCTAACCACGTCAAAGGTCAAGTGAAGGGCTAAGATTTTCGAAAAAGTGACGAAGACAGTGGTCATCTCCAGCCCCCTTCCCAGCCGTTCCCACGCCAATGACGGTGCAGCAATGGACCTACCTTTAGATGACGCGCGCAGCTTGCTGGCGATGGTAGCCATGTGTTGTACCACCGTTGTGTCCTTGAAGTCTAGACCGCCGTCGCCACCTTTGCCGGAGATCCTTGCCAGTTCCACCCAGAACTGCAACCAATCACACGATGTAATTCAATGCATTGCTTGGCACCGACGAATCACTGACTCCACAGTAACTACCTGTCATGCTCCGCTGTAAAACTGCACTGATGCATATAACACTCATATTGGGACTAAATTTCTGGGACAAAATCAAAGCATATGTTTTGATTGGATGGCTTTCTATTATCAGGAAAAACACTAAGCATAGCTTGTTGCATGGGCCCTGCCTGCCAAACTATATAATGTCAGTCACAATTCTGGTTCCAGTCCAGTTAATTGGCAAAATTTGGTGGTAAAAGTTGTATGGCCTTTAATGGCTGGGGGACTGTGCCCGCTGGCCCACTGAAGAAATTACCTTTCTCCTGCTTTTGATTGCCAGGGAGCTCTGATTGCTTTTGAGTTGGGGTGAAGAGCCGAACAACAGCCCAAAAAGACTGTTTGGGTGGAGGGTTCGACCTAAAAGGTTAGTTATATGATGTACAATCTTGGCATATGAAAACCACGTAGCATCCAAATTTAACGAAATTCATCACGGAGTAGGATTTGCTCAGTACTCAACTCAGCAGCCTGTGGCCTGTGGTGGAGAAAAAAGAAAACTGGGCTAGTAAGCAGCCTGTATCCTGTGTAACATTTGCTTCGGACTGTGGAAAATGCACATACAAATACGGTAAAAGGAGTAGAGGGGGTCAAATGTCAAATCGATAAAAACAGACATTTTTTACCTCACGTTGCACTATGTGGAAAGACATCGCATGAACATTTTTTCTAAATTTTGACCTTAGGTCACCGAGCAGGTCATTGAACTTTGACCTGACTCTATTACATTCCAAAGTTCAAGAGTCTATAACTTTGCAAGTTGTGTCCCAGTCTCACGAAACAAAATGCATGCAATAGGCAATGAGCCCAACTTTATTGTGCACATAAAACATTTAAGGTCAACGAACTTTGACCTGATTTGACCTTGAACTGAAATCTTAAAATTTGAATAGCAAAAATCACGCCACCTCCGATTGTGCTCATTCTTACACATAACCTTGCCCGACCTGTCCTCTACAAACTGGAAACAATTTGGCTTGGGCATTCATAAGTTTAGAAGAAAACGGTGCTTAAAATTGGGGCTGTCACGTGACCTGACATGACCCTAGACTAGGGATTTCCATTATGTTTTAAAAATATGCCGATATGGGTCTCATCTGAAAGTCCATAGGCCAACCAAGCGTCGCAAGATAACCAATCCATTCATATTTTTCCCCGATTATGTGGGATGTCAATAGGTCATGTGTGACCTTGTTACGTGACCTGACTTGACCTGGAGCATTGGCTTCTCATAATACGTTACAGCACAGCCAAGATGGGTATCGTTTGAAAGCTCAGCAGGTAACCAATGCATTCGTGATGATTTCCAGCATGTGGGATGTCACATATATCACGAGTGACCTTGATACGTGACCTGACTTGACCTGGAACACTGACTTGTCATATGACGTCACAACATAGCCAATATGGATATCGTTTGAATGCCCAGCGTCTAACCAATGTATTCGTGATGTTTTCAAACATGTGTGATGAAATGATACCCATATCGATTGTGTTGTAACATCTCATGAGAAACAAGTAGGTACTCCATATCAAGCCAGGTCGTGTATGAAGGTCAAACGCGACCTGTGTGACATCCCACATGCTTGAAAACATCCCGAAGGTATTGGTTAACCTATGGAGTTTCAGATGATACCCATATTGGCTATGTAACATCCCAAAAACCAGTGCTCCTAGGTCAAGTCAGGTCACATGTTAAGGTCACACATGACCTGTGTGACATCCCACATGCTTCAAAACACCACGAATGCATTTGGTAGCTGCTGAGCTTTCAAACGATACCTATATTGGCTATGCTGTAACGTATTATGAGAAGCCAATGCTCCAGGTCAAGTCAGGTCACGTGTCAAGGTCACACATGAACTATTTTGCATTCCACATAATCGAAAACATCATGAATGGATTGGTTAGCCTACGGCCTTTCAGATGAGACCCATATCGGCATATTTTTAAAACATAATGCAAATCACTACTCTATGAGTCATGCAGGTCACGTGACAGCGCCGATTTTAAGTACCGGTTTCTTCTAAGCTTATAAATTTCCCACGCCAATTTTTTCCCAGTTTGTAGAGGACATTTTGGGCAATGTTATATGTAAGAATGAGAACAATCTGAATTGCGTGATTTTTGCTATTCAAATTTTAAGTTTTCAGTTCAAGGTCAAATCAGGTCAAAGTTCATTGACCTGACATGTTTTATGTGCAAAATAAAGTTGGGCCCATTGCCTATTGCATGCATTTTGTTTCGTGAGACTGCGACAACAACTTGTGAAGTTATAAGCTCTTGAACTTTGTGATGTAATATAGGGTCAGATCGAAGTTCAATGACTTCTGGCTCAGTGATACCCAGATCAAATTTATAAATCAAAGTACCTGGGATGGTTTTGCCCAGAAACCTACATGTATGCACAGTTTGAAGCAAATCGGAGAGGGTGCTGTATTTTGGTGATCGATTTGACACGGAATGCCCCGGAACACATTTCTCCATTGGGGGTCCTTTCCGCTCTCATTCCCTAAATCTAGGACAGGTACTTACCATAAATACCACAAGATAGGTCCTATAAAGACATAAATGCAAACATTCCTCATAGTAATATTTTAACTAGAGCATGGAGCTAACTCACTAGAGCTATCCATGCCAAGGTCCTTGTCCACGCCGCCTTCAAGTGCTCCTGCCCGAACCCCGGTTGCATCAAAACATGGCGTCGAGTCGGTGCGCGCGATCGATGCGCGATGGCCTCTTTTCCCTCTTTTGGAGAATTCGAGAAAAAAACATAAAGGGAGTGCAGTTATTCCCGCTCCTTCTCACAAATCCACCTGATTATACTACTACTCCTTTTGGAGAGCGGAACGCTTCATTTCAAACTTCTGGTAACCTTCCATTTCTCTGTTGAGAGTTCTAAAACATCGGTGATGTGTATACGAACTCTGTTTATTTTTGTTAGGTGTTTTGAAACCATTGATGTTGTTTCAAAACTCCAATTTATGGTACATGGTTCTTTTGTGACTCTGCCTTTCATCGCTTAATCCGGATTTAAGAGTTTTATTAATCTTATCCAAAGAGTTTTTTAAAAAAGGGAGTGGGAAAACTCGCGGGGAGTACACTTTTTTCTCCGTGTAGTGGCGCCTCTCGCGGCAGGAATTGGTACTAAGAGTAGTCACCACCATGACGGTTGGGAAACAATGTCCATTCCACAAAAAGTAGGGAACTTTTAAAGATGCCCGATGCATTCTTTTATAATATGTATTTGTATATTAGTTGATGCAATATCGGGGAGAAACACGCTACACTCACTTCGGAAACTCAGCTTCCCTTGTTACATGACCGATAGGAGTATCGCTCATTAGGTAAATTATATCTAACCATGACAAATAGACATGGACAACCCCGAAACATTAAATTACAGAAAATTATTAGCATTCCGAAAATGATTTCGCCGAAATTATTCAGGAAAATTGACGTCAGAAACGCCATTTTAACTACCAACCCCCAACTGCATTGCATCAGGGGCTAAGGACAATTTAAATTAATTAATTAAATCTACATATACAAACGTGAATGCCCCGGTATTGTACACTTAAGCAGAGAACCGTCTTTCCAAAAATGGTTTTGTTCAAATAATTCGGACAATATTCACTTCGGAATGTTCCACTGGATTTGATAAAGTTATTGGTGCACATCAAGGACCTACATGTCCGCACAATGCACATACATTGTGCTTGACTCATAACGTAGCTACCAAATATATCAATAAATGCAGCATTGCTAAATACACACACAAAATAAATACCTAGCTTGAATATCTGAAACAAGCATAGGTATACAATCACTTCTGGGAAATTGTATGTTTCTGATGGGTTGTTACTTGTACTGCAACACTGAACGCACCACTTGAAGATATGCCCCCGAAACTATTCATGCAAAATATATTAAACGCGTTTCCTTCATTTGATATATTTCACTTTCATTTGACATATACACTACTTGCTAGTTGGTAGAATTGCTAAAGGTTAAGTGTCTTTTAGACGCAGCATAAAGTGATCACCTGCAATCCAGAATTGATTATTATCAAATATGCATTGTTACTCGTCATATCGATATCACAGCGGATGTGATGACGTATGGTATGTATATACGTACTTACATAGGAGACCCGCACAAGTTCAAATGTATCATATCAACCCGATTGCAACTTGCAACTGATGCACCAACAAGTGTCCAGAAATGTAGTTATCCTGTCGACCAAAGGTCATAATTACAACTGTTGACTACGTAATATTAACCCGCGACTTACTAGGGGGGATATTCCCCCCTCCTGCTATTTTGCAATAACTCCTAAACGAACAACAGTATTGTCACCAATCTTGTGGTACCTTCTCCCACATCAATTCTACACATGTTGGCAAAAGTAAAAGTATGAGGTTATGATAGGTCAACCGGGAATGACGTCAGAGTGACGTCATGTTCTTCGGTTTTGTTGCAAAATAATGGTTTGCGGAACACGCCGTCAAAGGTACGATGTTTGAGATAAACTAAATTATCTTAAATCATACTACTGACAATAGACCGGGCTATCCAACTGATATTTCGGATTTTTGAGTTTTTTTTATTCAAAATTTTGAGAAATCCAAATCTATTTTTTTTTAACAAAGTTTTAACACAAAAATCAGAATTATCCAAAAACCGGATTATGTGTGATTGAGACGTGTTCGGTGAATATGTGTACCAAATTTGAAGTCAATGTCTTCAAAAATGACTGACTTATGACCTTTAAATGACACAAATCGACCACCTCTCACAGCATTACTATGCATAAAAAATACATTTCCGTTTTTGCTTTTTACTTCTATTTATATAGAACAAAGAATGTTATAAGGTCATTTTTCACGTTCTAGACGAAAAAAAACATAAACATGTGTTACAACGCCTAATGACCGTAATCTGCAGTTTGACCTCGTGACCTCGGATAACCTTGACCTGACCCAAGGTCATAAACAGCTTAGAAAGGTACTTAGAAGTGTCAGACACACCAATCATACCAATTTATGGACTGCTTATGCGTTTAATATCGCAATTTTGCGCGACAATTCCATCCATCGAGACCTTTTGACACGGTCAAACATTTTGTACTTGACCTGACCTGTGACGTCATCAGTGACCCCGAAGTCAACAATATTATGTTTCCTCGATAAATTTCAAAAGGCTATCGAATGCCCTTTGAATTTGTACATTCGGACCAGTAATTCCGGAGATCCGAGGGGTGCAAAAAATAGCCCCCCCCCTCAGTAAGTCGCGTTATGAAATATACCCCAGTAACTCGCAGGTTAAGTAATCTGATATAACCCATCACATCAGCATTTCTGTAACCTAGGTGTTATTCAGAGAAAATAAATGTGACCAAACATATTGTAAAAAGACAGTTTACCTGACATCCTTACTCGCCAGTGAAAGACTTAAGGCAAGGCGGCACAAGCGGGGGGCCAGAACAAAATATGTATATATGAGTATGTGTATGTGTATGTGTAGGTGTAATAAAACTAGTGGTCGGGGGACAGACATTTACTGCTTTCATCAATGACTTCTTTCTGCCTTCACTATCACTAACTAACACTAACACCTGAGTGATTGTGATTGTGATTGTATACATTGAAATAACGTTTTTGGGAGAAAAAAGTAGTCTTTGTCAAGTGCTGCTTTCAGCAGTGATCACTTTTGCTTTCTCTTATATGCTATTCTTCCCATCTAACCAATTCCCCTGCCTCCCCCGTAGCCCCCTGCCTGATAT
Organism: Chirona hameri; assembly: GCA_036785665.1. NCBI lineage: Eukaryota > Metazoa > Arthropoda > Thecostraca > Balanomorpha > Balanidae > Chirona > Chirona hameri. Next base: position 138,733 of record JAXIVJ010001114.1, on the reverse strand, counting down.
TCTTTGTTTTGCTCTTTCAGTTGATTTCCATTTCTTAGCAGGGAGTTCCGCCACATTGCACTGGTATTTTTTCTGGTATTAACAACATATGGTTCTGTGAGTAGTTGGATTGAGGGAGGGGGCACTTCTGGCCACCTGGTCATGGGTGGCGGTGTATTGATAACACAAAAGACGTCGCCGGCATGGATACAGCCTGGTAAAGTTTGAAAGTGTTATGGTTCAAAACTTTTCTTGCGAACTTTCCCAGGACTAAGGCAAAACTAAGACACCCATACCCAACGAGTGATTGCGTCCTCCTGCGCCGTTCGTGTTTGGCCGTTGCGCGCCAAAGCCGAATCCATATTCGTACAGATGTCATTGCCAATTTTCCTGGCCTATTTAGAACAAAACGCGTACTGAAAGGTTTAATACCTGATGTATTACTCGATTAACATCGCAAGACCGTTGATAACACCCACACGACTATGGACGATCGAGCATCTACTAAACAGCTCAACAAAAACTAGCTCGAACACCTTAATAATTAAAATTGCAGACTATTGCTAGCATGGATGGACGCAAAATTTGCATACGATAGTGCGACCCTACATCCCCACTAAACTGCCAAATTTCGTGGTTGTGACTGCAAGGTGCGCGGAGTCAATGGGCAACATCCGAACGGACAGCGGACAGATGGCTGCTACTTCTCGTCATTAGTATAAAATAGCTCTCTATGTAACAAGAATAACTGGGTTATGTATCAACTCAACTTTTTTTATAGAGCTTACATGTGTGGTGATTTAATTGTTGAAAATAACTGTCATCATTGCCTGTCAGTGCCTATCGAATAATGCTACATATATTTTTTAAAAAAACATTCTACCGTGCATATTTCTGAAGAAGTTATTTTTTCACCGGTTACAAATTACAATAGAATAAATAAACCTGGTACATACAATACAAAATTGCGTTCCTAATGATACATTATTAAGTAAAAACTGATTTGTCTTCACATTTTCGCGAACCGATGGTTCATCCGGCACTTCGTCTCTCCCCCCCTCCTCACACTCAAAAATCATTGGCGACGCTAGTGTCATTCACCCAGAGAAGATGACCCCAGCGATCAGGATGAAGCTGGAACAGACAGTACTGGAGAGATCATCAGCTGTGGATTTTTTGTCTTCCGTGGAGCCCTTTTCACCGGCTGTTTTTGAATTGATCAAAAGAGAAACACTCTGATATGTGGCTGACTTAAAGAACGATGCACTGTTCGGCCTGCACGACAGTGAGCTTAAGGCTTCTATTTGAGTTTTGCTTTTCTCTGGGCATGACCACCTTCCCAGTGGTGCAGCTCCACTGCAGTGGAGCTGTACTGGTGTACTGATACGAAGGAGAGGATGTGTACAAGACTTAGTGAAAAGTGTGATCTCCAGAGGGAATTCCATGAAGATAAAGGTCTATATTTTTTTTTGTACAAGACAAAGACAAGGAAACTTCGGTGCATTGAATATGTGTGTTATTTCATTGGTAGTATTTATTTATTTATTTATCTATTGATCACCAACAGGTCAATAAACCCACTAATAGGTGAAGTCAGGAAACAAGACAAACCAAATACACACGAAAATATACAATACTAAAATACTAAAATCACATGACAACCAATCATCAATCACCAACATCAGACGGGATTGTCTCTTACATATTTTATCACACTTACTCTGAAACAGTGTTCGCCACGAGCCCACCAACCCCCAGCCCGACCCGGCACAGGCCTATGGCACCAAGCCCAGGCCCGGACCAGGCCCGGTCAAATTCATAATATTGAGGTCCAGGCCCGGTCCGGTCCGTTCAGATTAAGCATATAATTATTTTCACAAAGCTTGCAATAATTATCCTACCAGGCCCGACCGGGCCTGGCATATTTACTTGTGTCCTAGCATATTTACTTGTATACTATAAATGTGAAACAATGAACCAACTATGCTAACCCCCAAAAATAAGCCACAGCCACAGCAACAGTGTGTTGCTGTGTAAGTGAACTGCTGGTTAAAATATTTTTAAGCTGACTTGCGCGCATTGCGCGCATTACTTCCAACATTATCAGCCCAGGCCCGTCCAGAGCCCGGCGATTTCCTTAAAGTTGAGGACCGGCCCAGGCCCGGCCCATGGACCATAGGGCCAGCCCGGCCCATGGTGAACTCTGCTCTGAAGCTAGCAAACGTTGCGTGGAACGGATCAGCAGCTTGGAATATTTCCACATGTGCATTGAATCCCAATACAGCCCGTCGGAATATCCCTCGCTTAGTGGTCTCCTTGTTAGCCTTGTGAGCGGACGGAACATGAATCAGTTGCGATGGTCCGGCCCTGGTTCAACGCCGTGGTACGTGGAGTGGGAAGCAGCCGAGCAGAAAGGCGGAGTGGCGGAGTTGGATCGGAATAGGATCCAGTATAGGAACATGAACTGCTCCACTGCCTAAACAGATCTCTTAATGGTCCCCACGGTCACTTTCTACGTGCCCTGAGTCATGTCTGCCACGTCAGTCGTCACTAATGAAGAAAGCAGCGTGGGAGCGCGCGCAGTAGAGGGGAGAGGAACATGGGTCAGGTTACCGGGCACACGGCAAAAGGCGCGCGAGGGGGGGGGGGGGGGGGGGGGGGGGGGGGGGGGCGGCTGGCGGAGTGGCGCCTGGCCACTACTACTAAGCTTCGGTGCATTGAATATGTGTGTTATTTCATTGGTAGTATAGGAACATTAACTGCTCCACTGCCTAAACAAATTTCTTAATTGTCCCCACGGTCGCTTTCCACGTACCCGGTAGCGCGCGCGCAGTAGAGGGGAGAGGAACATGGGTCAGGTTACCGGGCACACGGCAAAAGGCGCGGGGGGGGGGGGACGGCTGGCGGAGTGGCGCCTGGCCACTACTACTAAGCTTCGGTGCATTGCATATGTTTGTTATTTCATTGGTAGTATAGGAACATTAACTGCTCCACTGCCTAAACAAATTCCTTAATTGTCCCCACGGTCGCTTTCCACGTACCCGAGTCATGTCTGTGACGTCACTAATGAAGAAAGCAGCGTGGTAGAGGGCATAGAAACAGGGGCCGTTAGGTTAGGTTAGGTTAGGTTACCGGGCACACGGCAATACGCACGCGGGGGAACGGCTGGCGGAGCGGCGCCTGGCCACTACTATCACTCGGATCACCTGATCAAAACGGGACCGTCCCGTTTAGAGGCGGTGTCTCTATATTTCGAAAACGCTTGAAGTTATGGGGCGGAAGTTTTCGAAGCTGTGTTGGGACGTGGCTCTCCCTATGTGACCAGAAAACTGTTGATCCAGCCCATCTAGAACACACCTTGGTACTTACTTAATGGGTTTACTATTATATTTATGTATTACTATTAAATTATTCATATGTTAAATTTTCAATAATAAATCATCACAATTAATAATTAATTATAGAATAAGAAATTCTTTAATTAAATCCGTTGCAGACTATGGTCACTAGCGGATCTAGGGTGGAGGGGGGGGGGGGGGGGGGCATTGCGGTCATGGCTCCCTCCAAACCTCCTGAAATTGGCATATTTCCTTATATAGAAGACAATCTAAGCAACTTTTACAAAGGAAAGTTTTGTTAAAATCAGCTATCAATGCATAAGCAAGCGAAATCCGATGAGTTTTCAGAATTGTGTGATATTTTTGGGAATTCCCCCCCCCCCCCAACCACCCGTGCCCCCCCCCCAAACCACCGTTCTGGATCCGCCAATGACTATGGTGGTAGTAGTAGTACCATAAGCTAGTACCATGAGGTTTACCGGAATGGGCCGGTAATCGCATATCGAAACGTGGCAGCTAACGCCCATCCTCGTGAGCGATTTTCTTGGCCTTAGCCTTAGGATCCGTCAAACAGGTTAATACACAACAGGGGGCCGCAGATATTACCTTCTGGGACGCCCGATAACGACCTCACGCAAGTGTGAACACAATCTCATCAATGGATCCGTCAAACAGGTTGATCATGGGAAGGCCATTCGGGGGTGTTGCCGTGCTATGGAAGAATACCTTAGCCCCTTTAGTGAAGCCTCTATCGTTTGATGACGACCGAATAGTTGGATTGGAATGCATTATTAATGACAGAAGAATCCTTCTTCTGGGTGTTTATTTGCCATATGATACAAAACAGAATTTTGATCAATATGTATATTATTTGGCCAAATTAAAATCCATCATTGATGACTTTGAATCACCATGTTTGCATTTTGGGCGACTTTAATGCAGACATTTTCAAGCAGTCTGAGTTTCGAAGGGAGCTTCAATCCTTTTGTTATGAATCTAACTTAAAGATAGCTGATGTTTTGATGTTGTCACAGACTTCTGTTACACATATTAATGATGGAAGTGGTACCGAATCCTGGCTTGACCATATTGTCTGTACTGATGGGTTTTACTCTCTCCTCTGTGATGTTGGGATAGATTTAACGATTGCGAGCTCGGATCATTTTGCAATATTCCTAAAGCTCGAGTTTGGCATATCAGTCCGGAGAAAGGGACCGAGAGTGATTCTAGATGGGTAGTTGACTGGACATCAGTCGATAATTCTAGCATAAATGAGTATGCCAAGTTTGTTAAAGAAGAGCTTTCCAATATCGATGTCCCATATGGTGTTTTGTACTGTCATACTCGTGCCTGTCAGGTGCATAACACTGCTATCAGTGCATACTATGAAAAGATTATAAAATGTCTTAGGAATGCCTCTCGCTCCTATATTGCTAACAGGAAACACGCTCGTGGTAAACGTATCATCCCAGGGTGGACTGAGTTCGTGGATGACAAGCATATACTCTACGGTGATCTTTACTCTCTCTGGGCGTTGCTAGGTAAGCCTCGTCAGGGCTATATCTACAGTCAGCTGTGCATTGCGAAATCACAGTTTAAATATGCCCTCCGTTTTTGTTTAAGAAATGAGAAAGATCTGAGAGCTAAGGTACTGGCAGATAAGTTTGTAAATAATCCGCGTAATATGACTACTTTTTGGAAAGAGGTCCGGAGGCTTAACAGTGCTCCTCCTCTCGCTCAATCTGTGTCAGGTCTCAGTGGTGAGGCGAATATTGCAAATATGTGGAAAGATCATTTTTCTGATATTCTGAATAGCGTACATGATGATAGCTCCAGAGATGATGTGCTAAGACAGCTGAATGTTTCTGACTCAAGGACTGCACCAATTGCTGTACCTGAGGTTCTGAAATCAATCTACGAATTGTCCTCTGGTCGCTCGTCTGGGTGTGATGAGCTGTGTGCAGAACATTTTAAATTTGCTGGTGTTCCTTGTGCTACTCACCTTTCACTGTGTTTTTCGATGATGTTAAATCATACTTTCTTGCCTTCTTCTTTTTCAAAGGTGATCCTGAGTCCCATTGTTAAGGATAAGACTGGTAATGTGTCCGATAAAGACAATTATAGGCCTATTGCCCTGGCAACTGTGAGCTCAAAGATCCTGGAAAGAGTGATCTTGATTCGCTGTAAATCTTATCTAGTTACTGGTGATCATCAATTTGGATTTAAGGAAAAACATTCAACTGATATGGCCGTGTATGTTTTTAAGGAAATTGTAGACCATTTTCTGCGAAACAGAAGTCCTGTTTTTGTCTGCTTCTTGGATGCTCGGAAGGCATTCGATAGGGTAAATCACTGGACATTGTTTAACAAGCTTTTACGTAGAGGTATGAATATTGACATTGTACGGCTGCTTGCAACATGGTACGAATCGCATAAATTTCATGTGCTGTGGGGTGACCATCTCACGGGAGGATTTTCTGTGAAGAATGGAGTCAGACAGGGGGGAATATTATCCCCCTATTTGTTCAACGTTTACACTCATGGTCTCTCAGAACAATTAGATATGAGTGGGGTAGGATGCCGATATTTAGGTAGTGTTAACCATCTTTGTTATGCAGACGATATGATGTTGCTTTCACCGACGCCACAAGGCTTGCAAAAAATGATTGATATATGTGCAGAGTATGCAGAAAATCATGATATATTATTTAATACGAAGAAAACCGTTTGCATGGCATTACTTCCGAACCTGTTTAAGAACATGGTCCTACCTGATATTATGTTATGCGGTAGTGTACTGTTGTATGTTGCGAGTTATAAATACCTTGGTTTTAATATTTCGAACACTCCTTCAAAAGCTGATGATCTGGAGTTGCGCCACCAGTATCGCCTCTTATGTTGTCGGGCCAACTCCCTGATTAGAAAGTTTGCCATGTGTTCAGTTTCTGTTAAAAATATTTGTATAGTGCGTATTGTTCTAATATTTGTAATGTACATCTGTGGCACTCTTATCATGCAACTGTGTTAAGAAAATTTATTGTTTGCTTCAACAATGCTGCCAGAATGTTTTTTGGGTATGACCGTTTTTGTAGTGCCTCCAACATGTTTGTAAATGAGCGAATTTATAATTTCAGTGCTTTGTATCGTAAAGCTGTCTTCGGTTTCACGACTCGCCTTGGGCAGACTGACAATCATATTGTATCAATGTTGTTTCACAGCGATCTGGCCGTCTGTTCCTCTGTGAGGAAAGTATGGACGGATGCGCTGTATGTGTGATTTTTGCCAAACCTATGTCTTCATGGACCTCGAGTCTGCAAATAAAGAAATATCTCTCTCTCTCTCTCTTAGCAACAAGTGTCGTAGCTTTAAGCCCAGGCTACAGTATGCGTGATTTCCTGAAAATCACGTGCGTGTTATCCGTGTTGTCGGGATTTGCGTGACAGAGCAAGTTCAGCTGATAATAAATGCATTGGGTGAGCTACACTGGCACATCACGCAGATCCCGGATGAAACATAAATGAAATTCCGCAGACACGTCACGGACAGAACGATGAAAAGTTCAAAATTCTGAACTTGTCGTGTTTTCCGAGATTGCGTGTTGCAGTTTTTGTAATCATTTTGCTTGATTTCGCGTATGTTTAGGTCTATACTAGACCTAAACATGCATATTTTGTGCTGAGTATCGTGGCGGAAGATGAATGAAGAAGCGTTTGAACAAATTGTGAGTGTTGAAACTTGTGTTGAAGCTGTTATATATTTATGCAGTGGTGTATCGATTACAAAAAATGCAGTGGTTTATCCAGTTTCCTTGCGTGATTTGCTTGACCGGCAGAGCCCGGACGTCAAGGAAGTTCTGCAAACACGGAGAACACGCGCGTGATTTCCTTGACAATCACACATAGTGTAGCCTGGGCTTTCCCATTAGCTTTCCCACGGTCTCGATGTAACGCTCCCCACTCCGTCGGTCTGCACCGGTCACCCTCCTCCCCGCCCGACAGCTGCCGACCGATGCGAGGCGACGTCGGGTGGTGTCAGATGTCCATTCGCATAAACATATTCCACTGTAACCGACTTGCGCGCCAGAGTGACTACGTCATCACCACGCTACTCCCTCCATCTAGCGGGTTTCACTGCAACTACCAGTTCCAATATGACCGCGCCAGACAGTTTTGGATGGCGCAAGCTTGACTGCTACGGCTTTGGATGTGGCTGTATGTCACGGTTTTGGATGCGGCGAGTACCATTTTGGATGCGGCGAGTTTGGCTCATGGCGATGTCCCCTACCCGGGCGAATTTTGGATGTCGCAAGCGTTGTTGGCTGCGGTTTTGGATGGCACAAGCATTGAATGCTACAACTTTGAACGCTTTGATAGTTCCCCTCTCTAGCACAATAATTTTGTGCAAAGTTATTACCAAAGACCATGATTCCCCTCCTCCCCCAAACCAATATAGGAATAACCTATCTCCAATTTCTTACCATCGAAGGCCAATATATCGAAGTCAATTCTGGCAAGAAACAAATTCCGAATTTTAAATGGCCACATGATACAATCACGTGATCTGACCTAAGATCACTGTGGGGCATTCCACAGTAAGACAACGGGTGGGTGCCGTCTGACCATTTTTAATTTTCTTGAAAAGTTGTGCATTGGGGGTTTCAAGGGCGGGGAATTCATTAGTGGTGACCAAAAAATTCCCCCAAATCATATTTTCCAAAATACGGCTTTACGTATTTTCCAAAGTTCACTGTGCAGTATGCAGGCCTAATTTTGACGATCAATAACTCCGAGACAAAAACAAAAACGATTTTTAAAAATTGTTTTGTTTGGATCAGGATTAGTCGAACAACAATTTGGCAATCACGGATTTCGATTTGTTTGTCACGTGACTTCGTGACTTACTTTTTGCGCCGTGACCTTGACCTGTTGGAAACTGAAATTAACATTTTCGTTTGATGACGATTCGAGCTTTATTAATGTACTTTCGTATACAAAAAAAGTGGGGTTTGACCTGTAAAACCTACTTTTGGAGACTTCCAGACAGCCATTTTGTTTTCAAATTTGCCGTCCGACCATTTTTAATTTTCTTGAAAAGTTGTGCACTGGGTTTCAAGGGCGGGGAATTCATTGGTGGTGACAAAAAAACAACAAGATAAGGCCTTCCGAAATTTTCCCAAGTTCACTGTGCAGGCCTAATTTTGACAAACTCCGAGACTAAGGAAGCGATTTCAATTTATTTGTATTGTTTGGATCGGGATTAGTCCAAAAACAATTTGGCAATCTCGGATTTTCTATTTTCATTTTGTCACGTGACCTCGTGACCTACATTTTACGCCGTGACCTTGACTTGTTGGAAACATAAATTATTTTTGTTTTCGCCTGATGACGATTTGAGTTCAATTGATATGTCTTTTCGTATAAAAATCTAAAAAGTGAGGTTCGACCTGTAAAAACTACCTTTGAGACCTGCAATGCACACAATACGCTGTTTGGGTACGTTACGTTGTATTGGCCTGACAGGTCATATGGCGACCTGATGTCTGTGTAACAGGCACCAACCGAGAGGTTTCGTCATCAGTAGTCACTTTGGACTTGTTTCGAAAGCGTATGTCAAGTAGATGCGAAGTTATCGACGGACAGGTGCCCAAACAGCGTATTATGTCAGCATTGCAAGACTCAACAATGATTTGTACAGGTCGAACCCCACTTTTTTATACGAAGGACATCAATGAAGCTCAAATCTTCATCAGACGGAAATGTGTATTTCTGTTTCCAACCGGTCACGATCACGGCGCAAAAAGTAGGTCACGAAATCACGTGACAAAAAACAAGCAAAACAAAATCGAAACTCCGTGATTGCCAAATTGTTCTTCGACTAATCCTGATCCAAACAAACAAAAAAGTTATAAAAATCGTTTTTGTTTAGTCTCGGAGTCGTCAAAATTAGGCCTGCATAGTGAACTTGGGAAAATATGGAAGGCCGTATCTTGGAAAATGTTTTTTTAGTCACCACCAATGAATTCCCCGCCCTTGAAAACACCAGTGCACAACTTTTCAAGAAAATGAAAAATGGTCGGACGGATTTTTTCTTGGTTGCGTTACTGCGTTTGTTTTGGTTGTCTCCTCATGTCAAAATAAACAAAATCGTATTTTCGAAGAAAGATTTATCCGCCACTGTACCAGGACAAAAATCACAACCTGCCGGATCGGTTGGGGGGGGGGGGCAAAAACATACGTTTGCCTACCGATATTTCGTTTGGGAGGGGGCAATTGCCCATTTTGCCCAACCGTAGATCCGTCACTGCCTCTACCAGCTTTTAAAGGGCCCTGCCGATCTGTAGAGGCCAACTATCGGCATTTAGGTTGGCCCTTTCGGTTGTAGAGGGCCCTCTGTCGGCCTTTATAGGGCCCTGTCGATTCTGTAGAGGGTCCCTGACGATCTGGAGAGGGCCCTCTGCTGGCCTTTAGAGGACCCTGCCGATATGTAGATGACCCTGCCACTCTGTAGAGGGCCTCTGTCGGCATTTAGAGGGCCCTGCCGACCTGTATAGGGCCCTCTCACAGAGTTTAGGGGTCCTGTCGATCTGCAGAGTGCCCCAGCCAATATGTAGAGGGCCCTCTACCGGCTTTTAGACGGCCTTGCCGATCTGTAGAGGGCCCTCTGCCGGCCTTTGTAGGGCCCTTCCAGCATGTAGAGGGCCCTGTCGAGCTGTAGAGGGCCCTCTTCCAGTCTTTAGGGGCCCTGTCGATATATATATATATATATATATATATATATATATATATATATATATATATATATATATATATATATATATATATATATATATATATTGACATGAACAGACACTCCACGAATAAGCGTGGCTATTACGTGTCATAAGTCGGTTAAATAAAACAGTAGGGAAGTTACAATTGTCACGATGGGAAACCAAGCAGACTATCACTCAGACGTACACACACACACACACACACACACACACACACACACACACACACACACACACACACACACACACACACACACACACACACACACACACACACACACACACACACACACACACACACACACACACACACACACACACACACACACACACACACACACACACACACACACACACACACACACACACACACACACACACACACACACACACACACACACACACACACACACACACACACACACACACACACACACACACACACACACACACACAGTCACTTATGGCCGAAAGAAAGACCGGGCCGCCCGTTTGAAACGTGTCGGTTCCAGCCCCCTCACATCATCAGGCAACGCGTTCAGGAGCGATGTCGCACGGTACGAAAACGAACGCTGTCCGGCCCCCGTTCTCATGGCCGGCGGGCGCAGGTACTGGTCCTGTCGCATCGCTCACAGGGCCGCGCATCAGCGTAGGTGCGGAATAATTGGGCGAGGTCCGCAGGCTCACCCAGCACATATGCTTTATGAGCAACAATCGCCGTCTGGTAATCGCACATCTGGCGAGGCGCGAGGAGGTTCAGGTCATCCCGCGCGCGAGACACATGATCATACTTTATGAGTCTGGTAACGACCCTGGTTGCAAAATTCACAACTTTCATCAGTCTGTTGTCGTTAGCAGCCGAACCATTGCCATATACAGAGATACAGTATCTCACGCGCGAGACGACCAGACCGCGCACAATAGTTAGCATCACGCTCTGATCTGCAGAGTGCCCCACTCAATCTATAGAGGGCCCTCTTCCGACCTTTAGATGGCCCTGTCGGCCTTTAAAGGGCCCTTCCGGCCTTTAGAGGGCCATGTCGGCCTGTAAACGGCCCTGCCGGTCTTTAGAGGGCCCTGCCGATCTGTAGATAGCCCTGACAATCTGCAGAGGAGCTCTGTCGGCTCTTAAAGGATCCTGCCGACCTGTAGAGGGCCCTCTTCCAGTTTTTAGGGACCCTGTAGATCTGCAGAGTCTCCCAGCTAATCTGTAGAGGGGCCTCTACAGGTCTGGCTTTTACAGGGCCCTGCCGATCTGCAGATGGCCATTTGCCGGCCTTTAGAGGTCCCTGCTGATCTGTAGAGGCCCTCTGCTGGCCTTTATAGGGTCCTGTGGTGGTAGAGGTGGTCTGCCGGTCGAGCGCCAGTGAGGCTATCGAAAGAAGACCAGTCAAAGTTCTCATTGTTTTTCAGTGTATGCTAGTAACGTCTGAGAGGAGTACAAGGCTTTGCCAATGTAGGCTTTGAGTTTAACTCGAACTCGGGCTGCCACTATCGGGAAAGGTCAGAAGTCCAGCGCTCTCCTACTGAGCTACAGGGGCGAACAAATCGCTCGTGTCTGCACTATCAAAAGCTTGTTAATGTTAGTTTCATAATTCCTACCCCAGAATCCAGATCACTGCACCATAATTTAGATGGGGCGTAATTAATGCATTGTACTGCAATAGAAGTTGCTGTGAGGATAAATAAAGTTTGGATATTCCAATAACTCCTATATTACGGCTTATCACACATATTGCACTATATATATGACTATTCCATTTACGATTTTCATCTTCAAGAACTCCTAAGTATTTAATGCATGTTTTTCTCGTGATTGGTGTATTAAATAATATTATGTCAAGATCTTGTCACGTCACTGATCCGGAATGTATTTGATAATTTGTCTTTGATGCATTTAGTGATAATATATTTACATGGAACTGCTCGCTATTTTTTGGAATTCATTCATTAATCTTTATTTGGAGCTCTTCAACATTTCTAGCTTGAATACAAATTGCCGTATATCATCAGCTAATAAGAAAAAGGCACTTATGTCTGTTGTATTGCTGATGTCATTAATATAGAGAATAAATAAAAGAGGACCTATAATTGAACCCTGTGGGACGCGAATTGAAATCATTTGTTTCTTAGATGCAACCTCATCTATTATTGCCATGTTATGCCTCTTCTTAATATATGACTATCGGGTTGTAGAAACGCCTTGTATCACAATGCGGTGTATTTTTTCAAGAGAATTGCTAAGCAAACTGTATCCAAAGCTTTCTGTAAATCAAGGTATAATGAACATGTTATTTCGTTATTTTATAGAAATTTTGTGACTTCATCGTACATGTGCACGATCGGCATGTATGTACGGTGTTGTTTCATGAATCCGAATTGAAGAAAATTCAGGATAATATTTTCATTAACGCGCTGGAGGTAGCAGAATCCCCCCTCCCGGATTTTCTGAATAACTTGAAAAGATGATAGGTATCGACGTCAATCTTTCAATACATTATGCTGCATCAATTCTAAGTCTTATCAAAACATTTAAATGAAAATGGTAAAGTGCTTTGGGAGATAATAACGTTTTAATCACGTCATGTTATGTCCTTGTTTAGGGGAAAACAGTAAATGCTTGAAAAATGGTAGATATTTAAGTTGTGAAGCAAATTACAAATACAGAATACAAAAAGAAAGGAACTGACACAATATTAAAAATGGCTCTCTCGGATTTTCAAAATTTGGAGTTTTTCACTCCCAAAAATAATAAATAAACTTTTTTCCTTTGTCTAAAATGTATTTGTTCATCGTACATGTTTTACAACATACAACATTCTGTACTGTTTTAATTATGTGGGCCCTCCTTGGCTACGAAGGCGCCTCTGATCCCGTTTGCCCACCCCACCCTGGGCGAAATCCTCCCTACGCCCCTGGTGGGCGCTCCTAGTAATACATTAACTTGAACTTGAACTTGTGCAAAAGAGTTTCGGAAAGGGCAACACAAATGGTTAATTGTCTTGGTAGTTTACCTTATGAAGATAGATTAAAGAAATTAGTTATGTTTTCACTTAGATATAGAGAGTAAGAGGAGATCTAATTGAAGTCTTCAAATTTGTAAATGGTCAGCATTCTGGATATTTAAAGGGAATGTTTGAGTTCAATAGGAAAAATCGAGGTAGAGGTCAACAGCATAAACTCATTATGAAACAAAGTAGGACAAGTCAAAGACAGTCATGTTTCAGTAGATGGGTTGTAGGACATCGAAATAAGCTACCAGGGGATGTCGCTGATGCAGTGACACTTGCTTCTTTCAAAATTAGATTATATACATAATTTACAGGGAAGGGATTAGTTCATCAATAGTCGTCGGATTAGCCTTCTGTTATGCAGGTAGAGTAGCGTGATTTGAAGGGGCGAGACTGGTGGAGGGGGGGGGGGGGGGGCAACCTCGGATGGGCCCAAGAGGCTCTTTGTTGCACTTCTCGTTTGTCTTTATGTCCTTACTATAACATGAAAATCCACATAAGAAATGCTGCAAAGGCTTAAATACACGTATAAAAATGGGGAGTACATTTTTTCCGTTATTTCAGCCGCCCCCAACACTCAAAAGCCGACCCTCACCTGTTGTCAGCTAAGATAGGTTTGATCTCCTGTACGCAGAGGCGTACAGGAGATATGTAATTATAACTCGTCGATGCATGTTTCACCACCATTGACCGGGCATTGCAAATGTCTTCCCATCAGCAATAACGCTGTTTCGCGACGCTTTGAAGAATAAAAAAAATCTGGCATAAAACCCATCCTCCCAATATGGAAGGATTGGTAGCAAGTTCACTTGCTCTTTGTATGCGAAAGCGGGGCCGCAAAATTAAGCAAGTGAAATCTAGGAAGCTCATGGGATTTGGGCCCCTCTAGGCCGGGGCGCCCACTCCTCTGGGTATGGCGCCCCCTTGGCAGTGGACCCCCCCCCACACACACTTTTTAGAAGGTAGCGACTACCTTCTAAAAAGTGTGTGTGTGTGTGGGGGGGGGGGGGGGTCCACTGCCAAGGGGGCGCCATACCCAGAGGAGTGGGCGCCCCAGCCTAGAGGGGCGCAAATCCCATGAGCTTCCTAGATTTCACTTGCTTAATTTTGCGGCCCCTCTTTCGCATAAAAAGAGCAAGTGAACTTGCTACCAATCCTTCCATATTGGGAGGATGGGTTTTATGCCAGATTTTTTTTATTCTTCAAAGCGTCGCGAAACAGCGTTATTGCTGATGGGAAGACATTTGCAATGCCCGGTCAATGGTGGTGAAACATGCATCGACGAGTTATAATTACATATAGACGAATTATATCGACGAATCAAGACACAAATGTCGACGTTACGCAGCGGGCAATTAATTTTGTTTTTGTTGGTTTTAAATCGAAAAAATACAGCTTTGACAACTTCAAACATACACCCGCACAGCGGCACACTCATGTAAGGACTGCGCATTGCACATCAACATGGGACATATTCCTGACTAATGAGCGACTAGTTTAATTAACCCGCGCTCCGCTGGGGGGAGGTAAACTGTACCCCCTCCCGGATTTTCTCAATAACTTGAAAACTATGAGTAGAAAATCAAGGTTTGATGCAAATTGCAAAACAAAAACGTCAAAAGAACGGAAATGGCATTCTCTTAAAAATGGTTATCTCGGATTTGCGAAATTTTGGGTTTTGAAAAAAAAAGTTATTTTTTTAATTTCCATAGAATCCTTTCTTTTAAAGATATTCAACAAACCGGAATATATGTTAACGACCCAACTATGGACGATACCCAAACCAAACTTCAAAGTAATATCATTATTTTTGACTCACTCTATAACTCATGGCGTCATTTTGTCAAGTTACATTTTTTTGCTTGTATTGACCAGATACAGACAAATAAATACCACCGCTGTATTTCTGAGACAAAGCTGGTCTAGAAACATGCCTTTTCTATTTATATCAATCAATTTAAAATGTTGTCCTTGTTGTGACCCGACCTTGACCTGAGGGCCATTATATGGGTTCAGGTTGTGAAAATGACTGCTACTATCGAATTCTACGTGTAAAATAACCAATACCCAACCCATGTGTCGCATGACTTTTGTAGACATGTGACCTTTTGTGACCTGACATTGACCTTGACCTTTGATTAAAAGTTCACTTTCGCTTATACGGGAGATGCATTACATTATACCTTTGAGAACACCTCGTGCGATAATAGTCGCAATCTAATGCTTTGGATGGAAAGTATGGCCCAAAAACTCAAATTCCTCAATTTTGACCTTTGACCTCTGATCTGACCTGACATGTGACCTTTTTTTAAAAAGAATTTCGGGTATGTAATATATTGGTATACTTGAGAGCTTTCGATCGCCGCCTTGTGCGTCCCGCTACGATCATCAGTTCGGAAGATACGAGGGGAGGTCAAATGTACCCCCCCCAGCGGGGCGCGTTCGGCTGTCGACCCCAGCAGGGCGCGGGTTAACGGATCATATCGACTACCACTCGATGCATTTCACTCCACATATTCACAGCACTGAAGGTTTGAGTAGTAAAGAAAATTCACAATGAAGAAAATAATTAAAGGAAAGCTTATCAAGAAAGGAAAGGAAACATCAGCCAATAACTTGCAAACGGTAAATCGCACAGACATAAGAATGGTACCGATCGCTTCGGTGCATCATGCCAGGTACAGTGGTGAATAATCAAAGGGTCGGCCCAGGCGCACAACCAGAAAGCACATTTCGGGAGGGGGATACAGCTGTTGGGATCGTCATCCTCAGGCCAAAAGGGACCTCATCTCAGATACAAAGGGGTGCACGACTTGAGGGGCGACACCTGCACTCGCAGGGGCGCCCCCCCCGCGAGGCATGCAGGGCGCCGACCGCAGTCACAACGCATTATGCCGCCCCCGGAAGGTATCTCGTCGCCCTTCGAAGGCATCATGCCGCCCTCGAAAGGCACCATGCGGACCTTGGAAGTTGGAAGGCATCTTGTCGCCCACAGAGCGCATTATGCCGCCCTCATAAGACGTCTTGCCGCCCTCGGAAGGCCTCAGAAGACATCTTGCCGACCTCGGAAGGCATCATGCCGCCCTCGGAAGGCATCATGCCGCCCTCAGAAGGCATCATGCCGCCCTCGGAAGACATCTTGCCGCCCTCGGAAAGCATTTTGACGCCCTCAGAGCGCATTATGCCGCCCTTGGATGGCATCATGCCGCCTTCGGAAGACATCTTGCCGCCCTCAGAGCGCATTATCCCGCCCTCAGAAGACGGCTTGCCGCCCTCTGAAGGCATTCTGCCGCCATCGGAGTGCATTATGCCGCCCTTGAAAGGTACCATGCCGCCCTCGGAACATATTACCGCCCTCAGAGCGCATTATGCCGCCCTTGGTTGGCATCATGCCGCCCTCGGAATGCATTTTCCCGCCATCAGAGCGCATTATGCCGCCCTCAGAAGACGTCTTACCGCCCTCAGAAGGCATTCTGACGCCCTCAGAACGTATTATGCTGCCCTTATAACGACATCTTGAAGACATCTTGACACCCTCGGAAGACATCTTGCCGCCCTAGGAAGGCATCTTGCCGCCCTCAGAGCGCTTTATGCCGCCCTCGGAAGGCATCTTGCCGCCATCACACCTGTTATGAAGGGGGCGCCACATTTTGGGAGAGGGGCGCACATGAGCTTGGTTGGGCCCTCATTGGCATAGGGGCGCACACACATGCTGGCGGCAGTGGCGTGCGAAGAAACTCACAAAGGACAAGGTCATTGCCTTGAAGGGCGCCACCCGATCGACATGGCGCCAGCAATATTGACGAAAATTTTGCAAGCCTCTCCTTCCGCACCGTGCGGAAGGAAATTCCGCACCGTGCGAAAGGAGAGCCCCCCCCCCCGTCACTAGCCGGAGGGGCGCTGTCACTGGCCAGGGGCGCCGTCATGGGCCGGAGAGGGTCAGTCACTAGTCGGAGGGGTGCCGTCACTCGCCGTAGGGGCGCGGTCACTGGCGGGAGAGGCACCGTCACTGTTCGGTTGGGCGCCGTTACTGGTCGGAGGGGCGCCGTCACTAGCCGGAGGGGCGCCGTCACTGGCCGGAGGGCGCTGTCACTGGTCGGAGGGGCGCCGTCACTCACCGGAGGGGCATGGTCACTGGCTGGAGGGGCGCCGTCACTGGCCGGAGGGGCGCCGTCACTGGCCGGAGGATTGTCTTCACTGGCCGGAGAGGCGCCGTCACTGATCAGAGGGGCGCCGTCGTTGGCCGGAGGGGCGCTGTCACGGGCCATAGACGCGCCGTCTACGGCAGGGGGTGCCCTCACTGGCCGGAGGCGCCGTCACTGGCCGCAAGAGCGCCGTCACTGGCCGGGGGAGCGTCCTCACTGGCCGGAGTGGCGCCGTCACTGGCCGGAGGGGCGCCGTCACTGATCGTAGGGGCGGCAGCTTTACATGGGCGCCTCAGGTCCATAGGATCAGGTCATGCCCTGAATCACCGTATACTTGGTACACCACTGACTGGCGGGCATTTTTAGTGTCTTTTTTAGTTTTTCTTTAGTTTTATTTTTTGTTTTGTTTTTTGTTTAGAGGGCGCCTCCGCGCCCCCTCTCAAAACCCAGAACAGACCCACTATTTGAGGGGGCGCCTTCGGCGCCCGCTCAAAAGTGTGTGTGTGTGTGTGTGGGGGGGGGGGGGGGGGGGGGGGGGGTCCGGGGCACCCGGACCCCCGGTAGCGACGCCCCTGCCTGTACGTAACAATACAAATTAGTAATGCGCTCAGTACAATGCCTACTGAGGGGGCTGGTCCAATCCTGAGGCCATTCTATAAAAAAATGGAGCCGTGGCTCGATTTTTCTTTTTTAAGAATGGCCCCAGGACCAGGCACAGGAGATGTTTAGTGTCGAAACAGCGCCTCTAAAATGCAGCAGCGAGCCAAATAATATGCAGGTAATTTACACACTGCCCAAACATAACAAATTTCAGTCCTGAGGCCATTCTTCTTTTAAAAAAAAATCGAGCAGCGACTCGATTTTTTATATATATAAGAATGGCCTCAGCTCATCAAAAGTAGACGAATAATAATTGTTAAAAAGGGGGCCTCACAAAAAGGTGGCCGAAATCCGTAGAGTTTTTCATATCCAGGGGTATTTTTTTTTTGACGGTTTCAAAGTCATTCAAGGTCACACAACAAAGTCCAGAAATAGAATCTCTGTTTCATTGCGAATTCAGCCATATAAGTCTTTTTTATATTTGGTTAAGGGTGCGATCGGCAACTCGACGAATTCGCTCTCCGACGAATCCAACGAATTCGCTCCCTGACGAATTCGCTGTCTCGTGCGTTCTGTAACAACACAATTATCCGCCGGTTTTGTCACTGCTGCGCCTTGTCATGGTTTGTGTAGTTATAGGGCCTTGGTTTAAGGGATTATTTTACTTATTTTCAGAAATCACGGTACTTTGAACTTTGTCAGTACTCAGCAACACTGCAGTCAATACAGCAATACTGCAGATGACGTTATGGTACACTGCCAAAGAAATTAGCCCTCCCGACGACTGGTTTGGAAATTTGCGCTACGACGGAGCGAATTCGTCGGGCGAATTCGCTCGTTTGCAGATTCGTCGTATTGCCGAACACAAACTGAGCGAATATTCGCTGACCGACGAATCACCGACGAATTCGTCGTGATTATGGCGAATTCGTCGTGTTGCCGATCGCACCCTAAGTCAAATGCGTTATTTTGGCCTACAAAAATACCTCTGAAGCATGACCTTGCCAAAATGCCCGAGGCTATAACTAGAAAACCTGATTAGATCAAGCTAATATTGCTACAGCTGAATTCAGGACCCAAGATAACCCAATAGGCCAATTTTGAACAAAAAGTGAGAGCTGAGGGTGAACATTGGGAAAGAATGTCGAAATGTCGTGGAATGCCCCAGCTGTGGAAACTTTCATTTAACAATAACAGTGAGAACTTGAGTGGGCTAAAGAGCAGCAATACGGAAATCCGTTCAGTGTCAACTTCACTTCATGGTTGAATAATGATAGAAGGTATGTTTTGTTCTTCATAATAACTGTACAAGCTCAACCGAAATAGAGTGTCAAAAAACATTTTAAAACAAAAGCTGAAATGGTAAAGTGACATATCAACTACAGGGTGTTTCATAAAGAATGTCAATTTTAAAATCGAAAGTACAAGTAGTAAAAATAGTCGGATCACGTGCAAATTTACAAGTATTGTTGGAAATTGTTGGACATTTTGATTTCCAACACGTGACATAGCCTTCACACAACCAGTGAAAGATGAGAGGTGAAGATGTCAGACTACCCTCATCGCGCCCGACGGCAAAATACGCCATATTCCAAATAGCAGTATGCATGGATCATCTTCAAATTCAGAAATTTGGGGTGAAATCGAAGTTGAAGTGAAACTTTTCCTATACTTTATATTCAGCATATAACATATCGTCAGAATATCGCAGCTGAGAGGTTCATCCTAAAATTCGTAACCAAAAACGTTCGACCCCAAACCCGTCTGGAACTTGGCTGAAGCTCCACAGGCGAGTGTTGTGTCGTCTGACTGACTATCCGTGGACCACTTGAAGCCCATGGGCCTGTTCCAGTGGCGCCTCTAACCTCATCTAACCTCCTCCAAGTTGCTCCAACTTGCAACTGTCTGTGCATTAGTATAGCACATTTTCAAGTTGGAGCACATTGGAGGAGCTTAGAGGAGCCACGGTAAGAGGCCCCATGTCTGTCACCACTAGGCTACTAGTTGTGTTGTCAGTGACCCTGACGGAGATAAGACAGACATCTGGTTATGTCTGGACCAGCTGCAGGCTGTACAAGAGCTGGATGACTCGAGGCGTAATTTAATGCAAGCTTTCTCTTTTTGTATGTCACAGCCGGTCATGAAGTCACCAGCTTCGTCTGCACCGTACGCCAAGGTGTTTCCACATCTCTGCAGTGGTGCCCACGGTATCCGTGCAGTGTTACAAGCTGTGGAGGAACGGACACGGTCCCAGCTTCTGCACCACCGAGTCTCACAGCCGTGAGAAGGCGGCTTTGAAAGCGTCACTGAACAGTATATAAACACATTTAGGTATAGGTTCCGCACTCAGATATTGTTCTCCGGCCGACTGGGATCAAAGTAGCTGCAATCAGCCCAGTCACAGAGTTAAACGCCGCACAACAGACCAGTTCGACAGACATCATGGACTTCAAGTTCACGGTATGTTTACCTAGCTTGTTTTGAATAAATATATTCCGATGTTACAATTCATGACGTTTTCACTATCAACATATGATAATGAATGCCGTTAAATTTATCCTCTGATCAACCCTCGTGAAGAAACACCAGCCTCCAAACATACAAAACGCATACGACTAAATTCATATCCGTGATAAACTTGACTGCTACTTGTTATAAAATTGCCCTATATTAATAACTTGCTATGCACTTATGCTATCCATATATGTATTATACCAAGTATGATATGTGTATTCCCATGGTGTGTACTCAACCTATGTGCTTCGTGTCTTTCTGGAGCATTGCTGCTACAAAACTACAATGCTTAGTTCTTAAATAAAGCGCATACAATTCATATTTGCTATAGGTAAATGTGGCAACTGTTTCGTCGCCGAGCGCGCAACACGGCGATGTTGGATAAAAATTACGACGGAAACAGTTCAGTTAAAAAACTGCATTCATTACTTTTTATTGTCAGCGGTTTTTGTATTACGCCATCGCCATCAAAGCATGCAAAGCTTTATTTTGGTACATCCACATTCACTAGCTGCAGTAAAACATGTGCGGTCGATGTCTGTTCTCGTGTTCCATTGGTATCATAGTTAACATGTTACATCATCATCCATTTTCATTCTGTTTCACTTAATTGGAATAATGTCACCGAGCTGGCGTCCTTTTATTTTTTCTCAGCTGTTGCTTATCGTCCTGATGATGGCTGCAACTGCTCTCGCCGACGGCTTTTTTGAGGACATCTTCGATGACGACGATCTATTCGAGGATGACGACGATCTATTCGACGAAGACGACAGCAGCCTCCGATTGAGACTCTTGTTCGGGCCGAGATTCATCTTCCGAGGCCGACCCTTCTTCCGTCGCTGTGACTTCTTCTTCTGCTAACGAGGCACCCGGAACTCATGTTCGCAGCGTGTTCGTTGGGCAGATCACGAATGGGTGCTCTTGTTCACGCCGCCAAAGCCAGCTGGTATCCTGCTTTGAGAGAGATAATTATCCATCCAAGTGCTCCTTGCACTATTATTGGCTTAGGAATTATAAACGCCAAGAATATGTATAGCGAAGAAGACATCATAGTAGAAAAGGGGAAAAAAACTAATTCACGAATATCTGAGAACTGTGTCATTTTGAGTTGCTCATTGGAATAACACGTGAAGTAATTCTCATTTAAAGCAAGGGAGTCACCGGCATTACTTTTTTGTTAAGGAAAGAAATTGTACATGGTACCTTTGCTGCAAATATCCCCGCTTTATTTTGGTGCATCCACAATACACACGCCAGCCTCTGCTTTGTGCTATTGGTCTGCATATTTTTACAAATCGCGTTGTAGTTTGAAACTGTGAATCGAATAAATGTGAAACAAATTGTAGTTAATGATCTTGTGGTTTGTCAATACATGTTGTGATATTCTCCCGATCACACTTGAAAGCTGGCAAAACGAAATGCAAAGACACAGACATAACTAGCAAGCATAAAGCTTCTTTCCATATAATAATTCTGAATATTGTGTATGACCCAAAATAACAAAATGAAGAAGGATGTCTGGAAGAAACTTCATATTTGGAAAAGAGGCATTCCTATCAAGTGTGGACGCATTATGGCATGACATGTCACTCATGCCATAACTGAGTTTGTGAATAATGCAGAAATATGCTACATTATACACAAATAGCTTATGGTGTTAACTCTCTATCTAGGTATCACCGGCAACAATTTTGGGTTCAAGCGAGTGATCTTTAATCCAGCAGTTGTTGGGATATTTTCCATGACGCGACTTCCTCGGGTGCGAAGTATTTCCTCCTCGGATACGCTCGTATAATCACTCGCTGACCAATTATAAAACTCAGGCCTCATTCGATAACCTTGGTGAATTTATCGATGAACTCATTATTGTTGGCCTAATGACGTCACAGGTCATATGTCACAGAAAGCATATTGATCGATCCCGTGATTGTGCCTATGGTGCCAATGTTTACGCGAAATGATACAATTAGACACAGCAGTGATCTATTAACCATTAAAATGTGTGTGTCTGATACTTCTCAGCACCATTCTGGGTCATTGTGGAGATTTTAACCAAGGATTTTAGATGTTAGCAAAATTGGACATATCATCGATGTCTACATTCATAATTAGTTGTGCATTGCCTATCACATGCTATGTACGTTAAAATTTACCTCACGATATCATAAAATCTTACTCTCTAGGAGACGCACTACCGCACCGTTTCACCAACACCATGCTTGTTTACTATTTGGCGGAGGCCGCGGATGAATATTCCTTATCCAGAATAAATAGATAATACAAGCGGTCCCCGCTTGCTTCGCTGCGCGAAGAGGCGACGCCGTTGGCGTCGGTTGTGCCGTTAAATTATTTGGGGTTACACTAAATCGTTCGAAAATTGCATTTATCAACCTGTGATCCGTCAAACGGGAGTGCGTTTCAAGCGCAGCATGTTCTTCGAGAGAAGATATAATAATACCAGTAAGGCCTCGTAGTCGGCGATGAACGAGCGAGCGCGAAGGAAATGTATGGCGAATTTCAACTCGATAGGGCAAGTAGTTTCTGAGATACAAAAAAAATGTGCGCACGTGCGCACGAGCAGAGGCCTCCGAAGATGAATCGTGCGGAGGCACCCCACCCATGACTTGTGGGTAGGCGGCGACGGAGTGGTCCCTAGCCACACACCAAATTTGAACACAATGGCTCAGCCGTAACTAAGATATATAATAGGGGTGTGCACGTGCGCACGTGCAGAGGCACCCCATCCCTGACTTGCAGGAAATTGGCGGCTTGAGGTCCCTAACCACACACTAAATTTGAACACAATAGGCTCAGCCGTTCCTGAGATATATAATAGGGGTGTGCACGTGCGCACGTGCAGAGGCACCCACCCACGACTTGTGGGAAGGCGGCGGCGGAGAGGTCCCTAACCACACACCAAATTTGAACACAATCCGTTAAGCCGTTCCTGAGATATATAATAGGGGTGTGCACGTGCGCACGTGCAGAGGCACCCCACCCCTGACTTGTGGAAAAGTGGCGGCTGAGAGGTCCCTAACCACACACCAAATTTGAACACAATCGGCCCAGCCGTTGCGGAGTTTTTGCGATAAAAACTTTTCAACACCCCTCATGCGGCACGCGCCACGTGCAGTGGTACGCGCCACGTGCAGTGGTAGTGACCCACATGAGTCGGCACCGGTCTCAAACAGGTTTGGTTGGATGAGGCTACTCAGCAAAGAAACCCGTTTGTCAATCGGACGTGCGGATGCAGAGATATTAGCTTCACAAAAGCGTCGCCACGGGCCGGGTCGGGCCGGGCCACTAATATTCATATTTTTTCCCATATACCAGTAGGGCGCCGTAGTTGGCGATGAACGAGCGAGCGCGAAATAAATGCATGGTGAATTTCAACCCGATCGGGCAAGTAGTTCCTGGGATACAAAAAAATGTGCGCACGTGCGCACGTGCGGAGGCACCCCACCCATGACTTGTGGGTAGGCGGCGACGGAGAGGTCCCTAACCACACACCAAATTTGAACACAATCGGCTCTGCCGTAACTAAGATATAAAATAGGGGTGTGCACGTGCGCACGTGCAGAGTCACCCCATCCCTGACTTGTGGGAAACTGGCGGTTGAGAGGTCCCTAACCACGCACCAAATTTAAACACAATCGGCTCAGCCATTCCTGAGATATAGAACAGGGGTGAGCACGTGCGCACGTGCAGAGGCACTCCACCCCTGACTTGTGGAAAGGCAACGGCTGAGAGATCCCTAACCACACACCAAATTAGAACGCAATCGGTTCAGCCGTTCCTGAGATATAAAATAGGGGTGTGCACGTGCGCACGTGCAGAGGCACCCCACCCCTGACTTGTGGAAAATTGGCGGCTGAGGGGTCCCTAACCACACACCAAATGTGAAGACAATCGGCTCAGCTGTTGCAGAGTTGTTGCGAGAAAACACTTTTCAACATCCCTCATGCGGCACGCATCACGCGCAGTGGTAGTCAACCACACGAGTCAGCACCGATCTCAAACAGGGTAGGTTGGATGGGGCTGCTCAGCAAAGAAGTCAGCTTGTCAATCGGACGTGTGGTTGCAGAGATATGAACTTCTCAAAAGCGTCGCCACGGGTCGGGCCGGGCCGGGCCGGGCCGGCCGGCATATTCAGATTTGTCCCATATACCACGGAAAGACGAGCGAGCGCTTCGCGCTCGCTCGTAACCACGGAAGGACGAGTGAGCGCTTCGCGCACGCTCGTAATAATATTCGGTGGCTATTGCAAGCTTAGTACCGACCCGAATTACGCCGACGAAAATAGGTGTTACAGCGTTTTATTAAAACTTTATTTATAACTTTCATGTTTGTAAATACGCGTAAATTTTGGGTGGATATTGGTCGGAAATGACTGCGCTTCACAGCTGTATAACTTGTATCGTTCAACACCCTCAGTTCTTGACGGCATGGTGGTGTAATCAGCAAAAATGTTTTATAATTGTCAAATTGTATATCCCAAGTCGATTTAAATGCGTAAATACTGATCGGTAAGCTTCAGTTTTACATGCATTATATAGCCGGTACATTGGTTTACACAATTGCATATGTTTCATTGCTTTAGATGCGATAGGTTCCGAGTTGTGAATTTAATGGTGAAAAACGTTGTAAAACCATTAAATTTAAATTATTTCGCTATCTACTTTGCATTGTGCAACAATTGTGCACATTATGCACAAAAATCCTCAGGTGATCTTAGCTCAGGTCGCCAGACCAGGTCACGTGACCCCACCTCCCAAAAAAACTTGTGGTCGTACCACAGTCACAGTTTTTGGATGATCGGTTTTACACTTACAGAATTTCATAAGGTAACATATGTCTACAATGTGTGTATCTTGGATTTGTAATATCAGCGATCTAAGGTCGGTTAATTTCGTGACCTCCCCATTATAAGTCTAAGGAGAAATATTCAAATGCTTCCTATTCTAAGGACACGCAAGATAGCAGTCTAATTCCTTCCGGATCATGTTATTATAAGACATTCTTGATTACCTAGGTACAATTTTTGTTCAGTGACCCCTACAGGGTCAGCCGAGATCATCCGAGGTCACCAACAGTTTAATGTCAATAACTCTCGACATAATGACGATAGATAAGTGAAACCGACACCAATGTGTGAATCACGTCGCAGCACGTTTTCATATATGCAACATGACCTACTTGGGTCACCACCACATGACCTTGACCTGAGGTCACATTTGTAAGTAGACCTGACCTGATCAACATTAATATGGGTCGAAGCATCTTAATGATACAAGCACGATGGCGTCAAAATTATTGCCTTGTCGTTATTAGGTAAATAGCTATTCGTGATAACTTTTTTTTAAAGAGTGTTTTGCACATTTGATGAGCTCTGGAGCCTAAACTAGCTCTGGAGCCTAAACTATTGACCTGAGATCAAATTCGAGGACACCAGCGCGATTGCATGTTTCAAGAGATTTCCATTGCCACTTTCCGTTTGTTCCTAGCTATCATAGTTCCTGTGATATCTGTGGGTTTCTGGAGCGAAGTCTAAAACTTGAAAATCTGACCTTTGATGACCTCTGGTAACCTCAATATTGACTTGAATAAAACATATCTGACGTACCTTCGAATTTGCTTGTCAAGTGCTTTTGAACGATTTTTTTCTGCGTCTTTCTAGCCTGTTTAGTTTCCGAGTTAGAGCGGGGTCCCAAAACAGTGAAATCCACTGTCCTGACCGTGGACCTACCTACATTGAAAATGCACTAGTAGCCGTTTTCACAAAGGATTTTACGTTTGGTGCGATTGGGGCGTTTGGGGCGTTTGGGGCGATTGGGTCTATAGCTCGTAAGAACGTGGCTTTTCCCGGTGATTTTTGGTATCAATCGCAACTTTATGAATTAATGCATTTTTCTGGAAATTCCAATTTCACGATAACACTATAGTTTACTTAAAATTAACAATTTCATCTTAAACTAGCTCTGGTGATGCCAGATGGCTGTGGTGGTTTGGGGCGTTTGGTGCGACTCCATCTTGCTCGAATCCCGGAAGTGCGGGGTTCGGGAAATGGTCATATTTTGCAACGACATGGTTTTCAGGAATAATAGCTTATTTCAATGAAAACTAGATGAATTAGTCCATTCATATGTTCAGTCATATTCATTTTTGAAAGCAAGGATTAATGATAATTAGCGATTTCGTTTCGATCATTTGTTGTAAGATGACGACGGGAATGCTGGCTCCGGCTCTGCGTTGGCTCTGCGCAGGCGCCGCCGTCCGGTTACCATGGCGACGGGCCGGCGGGTCGCCTGACGTCACGTTGCACACGTGGCTCCGGCGCCGGGCGGCTGGTCACCATGGCGACCAGCCGGTCGGAGTGGCAACGGCGCCGGGCGGCTGGTCACCATGGCGACCAGCCGGTCGGAGTGGCTCCGGCGCCGGGCGGTCGCCTGACGTCACGTTGCGCATGCGCAGAGCCTTGGTCTGCGCCTAGCAATGGCGTCCGTTCGATCTAGATCAGCCATTTTTGAGTTTTCAGTACCAGTGGCTGCAGAAAGCCCGCATGTTTCATGGGTTTATAAATAATTTGTCTGAGATCTTTTCAGCTTTTTGTGAGATTCATCAATTAATCAATTAATCAAATCAAAACCATTTGGTGTGATTCGAAATGCATAAGGATTGTTCGGGATTTCGGAAACCAACGAAGTTATCACTCTAAATGGGACGATACGAAGCGACTTTGAATTAAGGCCTGGCTATGCTTTTGACATTTGATTTCATTTTTCATCATAATATTATATTTCTTTGTCAATTAATATCTTCAATTTTGCCCTAACTAACTGTCAATTGCGTATTTTATTTAATAAAAGCTAGTATACTAGTATACTTTTAGCCTCTTCTTAGGGCGTTTGCGGTATGTTTTGTAGAAGGAACTAACACAACACAAAATTGCCAGATTTGCTCCTGAATTTGAATATTCAAAGCAAACTAACGGGAAATATTGCATTGTAAGAGCATATACTTATTCATGAATTCATAAAATTGCGATTGATACCAAAAATAACCGGGAAAAGCCTTGTTCTTACGAGCTATAGACCCAATCACCCCAAACGCCCCAAACGCCAAAATTGCCCCAAACGCCCCAAACGCCCCAATCGCCCCAAACGTAAAATCCTTCGTGAAAACGGCTAGTACCTCGGCCCCGGCCTCGGGAATCTACTGTCCAGATTTCGCGGGCCGTGCCGGGGGGGGGGGGGGGGCGTTTAGACGCCCCCCTCTAAGGTTTTTAGAGAGTAGCGAAAAACGGCGGCGCTGTGCGCCGCCGTTTTTGGCACAGCTGTTAAGGCATCGATTGCCCACATATTGTAAAAAAATTGACCACGGGTCATCTCAAGTCAGGTCACCAGGCCAGGTCCCGTGACTCCACCTCCCCCAAAAATGTGCGGTCGTACCACAGCCACAGTTTTTGGCCGATCGATTTGGTACTTACAGGATTTCATAAGGGTAATGGTACATACAGTTTGTTTATTTCGGATTTTGTTTATATCGGTGACCTAAGGTCGGGTCAATTTCGTGAACTTCCCATTATAAGTCAATGGGGAAATATTAAAATGCTTCCTATTCTGAGGATACGCATGATATCAGCCCAATTCCTTCTGGATCATGTTATTACAGGTCATTCTCGTAGACCCAAGTGCATGTTTGGTTCAGTGGCCCCACGTGTTGAATCTACCGTCCGGATTTTTTCTTCGGATTTTTTGTTAAATGTTATCTATTCTATTTATTTATATATCTATTAATCTATTAATAATAGATAACATTTAACAAAAAATCCGAAGAAAAAATCCGGACGGTAGATTCAACACGTGGGGCCTATGAACCAAACATGCACTTGGGTCTTCGAGAATGACCTGTAATAACATGAGCAATGAAGATCTGAACTGCAACTGCTAATTTATAATACAAAATTTAAATATACATACATACTGACGTGATGAATATGATAATTAAGTGAATAATACATCTGAAGTGGTTTTGACGGTCAGTATTTCTAAGGACATGATCGCTTAGTAAATTTTTGACAGGAATGACATAGTGATGATTTTTGCTGGCATGTTGACCCCCGAGTGCTTCACATGAGAGAGAGCATTTTGCCCCCGACCTTATCCATAAGGACAGCACACTCTACCACCCCTGGGACCCTTTCTTCCCAAATAACGTGGCTCTTGCCTTCCCATCGCCGCCGCGGCCTTTGCCCTGAGAGGCTGGTCAGAGTGCAAAATGCGTTATCCGGCAGTTTCTCCGGCAGGCAGTTCGACTGGGCGTGGCCCAGATCTGCCTGCATCAGTCAACAGCAGCGTCATTTTACCCGCGCGCCGGAATCTGTCCGCATTTCGGCGTCGTAAAGGATTTTTGCTCTGGCGGTCACGCAGCTTTCTGTCGGGTATAAAGACGTGTGGAGATCTGGAGCAGACAGACACTGCAGTCGGCAGCTCCCACGGCAGCGCTCCCAGCCCAGCCCAGCACTGCCCAGTCGTAGCAGCCGACATGAGAGCCGTACTCGGGGTAAGTTAGTCGCCTATAGCTATACAATAGTCGCCTGAGGCCTATACAGGGCCTGAGGCCTATATAACCTATACAATAGTCGCCTGAGGTGGTCCCTCGTCTATAGATAGGTAACATTTTCAGCAGCGGATTCACTTTGGCTGTTCAATTCCAACCAAAATGTGAATTCACTCTGTTTCTTGACTAAAACATTCGTCAAAAACAAAACATTTGAGACATGAATGCGTAACTGCAGACGAATGATGGCACATGGAGCAGCCATGTTTCGATTGCCGGTATTTTCTCCAACAACAATTTTGCATGGTTTCAGTTCCCCTGCAAATAGGATATACTGTGTAATTTGTGTTTCACAAAGCAACGCTAGCGCAAAAAGTCACCGAAAACTATTGAATGTCTTGCCTCTTTTAGCCCGGTGAACATGTTTCTCACATAATTCATCAATAACAATGCAATGCTAAGATGGCAGGGTTCAATTACTATAAAGCTTCAACCAAAAGCAATTGGACATGTCATATGTACCGTTTATCAAACCTGTATTATCTCGAATTGTCGCATACCTCATATTAGCCGTTTTCACGAAGGATTATTGCGCTGAAAAGTTTCTGAAAGATTCTGAAAGTTTTGAAAAACTACACAACTTTTACATGCGACGTTTGGCCAGAAGTGTCCCTCATAATTTTGTAATATGTGGGTAAGAATAAAATATGTTGACAAAAATGCGGTTTGGTGGTAATGAGCAAGATAAGTATTGATACAATCTTCCTGAAAGTTTCAGGCAGATTCAGGAAGTTTCAGGAAGATTCTATCAATACTTATCTTGCTTATTACCATTAAACCGCCATTTTGTCAGCATATGTTATTCTTACCCACATATTATACAATTATGAGGGACATTTCTAGCCAAAAATGGCATGTTAAAGTTGTGCAGTTTTTCAAAGCTTTCAGAATCTTTCAGAAACTTTTCAGCGCAATAATCCTTCGTGAGAACGTCTAGTACTGATGCAGAGGTAAATATAAGAGATCTCTTGGCCCTGTGACGGTGTTTTCCGTCGTTCGTGAACTAACCCAGTAGTCTGCGGCGTACTAAGACGTAACATCAGAAGCTGAATGAAATGTAACGGCATGTTTTCCTACTGGTCACTACCAGGCCTACAGCAGATGGCGATTGACACGTCCAATGTGCCAAGGAAAGCAGGCCCTTCACCGTGCTTTAGACAGCCCACTGTGGCCGAAAATTCACCGAAATATAATTGTGTTTTTATTTTATAATTCTGTTTGTCAACGACGAAGAAAGGTCATTTGTATTTGTTATATCTATTCTTGTGGCAATTGCTCTGTTTCAGCTGCTGCTGCTAGCGGCGCTGGCTGCACAATGCTCTGCGCAGTTCGGGGCGTTGTTTGGAGACGACGGTCTATTCGGTGACGACGGCCCATTCGATGACGACGGCCCATTCGGTGACGAAGGCCCATTCGGTGACGACGGCCCATTCGGTGACGACGGTCCATTCGATGACGACTTCTCCGACGACGACCGTTTCGAGTTCGACGACGACGACAATTTCGGCTCTGACGGCTGGCTGAGCCTGCTGAGGGGTCGTGGCATCGGTGGAAAATTGAGACTGTACCGCCTGCTTCTTCGTCTGCTCCGCATCCTCGGCCTCCACAGCCGGTCGGGACTCGCTCGCGGACGCGGAATCGGCAGAATTGGGTCCGGCGGACTGAGCGGACTGGGCAGATTCGGCGTCCTCAGCGGTGGCCTCAGGGGCATTGGGGGCCTGTCCAGGGGAGGCCGAGGCAGTCTGGGTGGATACCGTGCCTTCAGAGGAGTTGGGCGCTCCAGCAGTCTGGGTAGCATTGTGAGCGGAGGACGGCCAATGCGAGGCTTCAGCGGCGTTAGCTACGCTACGCCGTTTACTGGCGGCGGGGGTGTAAGCTCCTCCACCGCGGGTAGACAGGGCGTTGGATCGGGAGGATTCAGCAGCTACTACCGTCCCTACTACAACAACTACCGACCCTACTACAACGTCCACCGGCCTTACCAGAACACCTACACTCCGTACAAGTCGTACGCGCTGGGAGGGTCCAGTCAGTTCCGCAGCAACGCGAGAACTGGAGGCTCTGTCAGTGCCGGCAGCTATGGAAAGTAAGCAGCTGTTCCCCAGTTGCAAAAACAACCCAGATCGCTGCTTCAAGACCGACCATAGACGCTCTATGCTACTTCATTGCAGCAGAGGCGTTTGCTACTTAGGTGACGGGGAGAGACATCAAGTGATGGTGGAGACGCATTTTAAGACGCTGACAGTACCGTGTTTGCCAGGGGGAGAGGCCGGAAATGTGTGGGAAGTTCGCAGAGCAAGAGGGTGTGCACTGAGTGGTGTGGGATGAGGCTCCATGGATAATTTGGATATGTCGGGATCACATATTACGCAAGATCCCGGTTTATCAGCTTGATCACGGGTCAGGTATATAAAGGTTATTCTTGCCTATTAATTTATTTACCTTCTTCTCTTTCGCGCGAATCCCCTGTTACATCTGTGTACTCTCCAAACTATGACAATACATGTGCATTGCATATTGACGTTGTTTAATGAGATAGACGGTGACACGGCCGGCATCGCCATGGCAACGGGAGCTTCTCGACATTGTCTGAGCTCGGTCGTTTAAAGCTCTTGATCTTGGTTGCCACTGTACAACTTATAATGTAGCACACAACTTAAGCGTTCTCACATGGACAAACTGCGGACGTTTGACCTCCAAATGAACAGACCTCTGGCAAACTGCAAGATAAACAATCAGACTCGGCCCGCAGAAGGCTAAACAATTCAGCAGGTGAATATCTAGTATAGTTTGGTAACGTTTATCTTATTATCTAATCCAATTAGCAATAATGCAACTAGAGGGAAATTAATACACTCCGTAGTTCTGGTCACGCTATACAAAACGAGCAGAACAACATGATCTTTTCCCACTATACTCAGCGTCTCTGGCTTGGTGACAGTTTTCGTATACACAATTTATAACGTGATCGAGAACGACAGCTTTTCGAAACCAAGTTAGTTTCCATAGGCTGATAATCTCTATAGGTACTTGCATGGGGTATCTATGTGTTTCAACATTGATCACGCTTAGTTACTTTTATAACTACGAATCACCGCAACAGTAGGATAGAGGGACGAGCTGGGTGCAGATTTTTAGAGCCAGCGATTCCTTTCCGTGTTAATGTGTGACGACTGTGACAATGTGACAAGGTGCTGTGAATTCTAGAAGGTTTTGTAAATAGCAGCACCATCAGAGTTCTTGCTGTGCGTGATTTATGTGACAGCTACCATAGCAGTTACCCTAGTTTCTATGCCCATTTACCCGGAACTTTCCAGATCTTCGAGATGCAAGCTATGTCAGCAACGCCAATAATGTTAGTTGTTAGTTGGCAGACATTTTCTAGGAGGTATTTCAAGCCACGTGTCTCAGCATTTTGTCATTGCACATAAAGCATAACACAAATCACCTGATCAAGCTATTTGTAAAACTGTCCTGTTCGACCTAAATCCACGTGACTAACCAGAAATCAGAACGTGGTATGAACATTACCCCCATTGACTGGGGGGGGGGGGGGGGGCTGGGGCGTTTAACGCCCCCCTGATACCTTTTCGTAATAGCTCAGAAACCAATAGCGCTATCAACGTGAAATTTCGGATACCTTCTTCGAAATCACGTTTACGTCTTCTGGAGAGAGAAAAAAATCGTCGGTTTTAGTTATGGGGAATTTAATGACGTCACTACCCACGAGTTTTACACCAAAATCAGCTAAAATGTAACAGACTGTACAAATGCCATATTTTTTTTAAAAGAAAAATGCAATCCAAAAACGTCAAAAGCTAGCAAAAGGGAACGGCTACAAAATGGCTATCTCGGATTTGTGAAAATGTAGTTTTTTACCCCAATTAAATTAAAACAAATCGGGGAAAATGCCATTTAAAAAAAAAAGATATTCAAAATCCGGAATATATGTCAGAGACCAACATATGGGAAACTACTATGCCAACTTTCAGAATTATATCACCATTTTTGACTGACTTATGGAATATAAAGTATTGGTAACTCATGACTTCGTATTTACAAACTGCGTTTTTTTTGTATTTTATTGACCAGATACATACACATAAATGACACCACTGTGTTTCTGACACATAACTAATCTAGAAACATACCACTTTTATGTATATTTATCAATTAAAAATGTTGACCTTCATTGACCTAAACTTGACCTGAACTTGACATTGGCTTCACGTAAATGAAGTCAGGTGGTACAATGACTATCACTATCGAATTATATGTGGAAAATAACTCAAAACATATGTTGCATGAATTGCGTAGATATTTTGAGCATAGTGACCATTTGTGACCTGACCTTGACCTTGATCATGGCTAACAATTTCACTTTAGCTCATACAGGTTGTGTATAATACATTTTGCAGCATTTTGGGTGATGATGGTCGTAATCGAAGGCTTTGGATGGAAGAAAGTATGGCTCATAAACTCAAATACGTCGATTTTGACCTTTGACCTGACCGTGACCTGACAGGGCTGATATTTTACATCACTTTGACATGTTTGAGCATGATTTAGATTCGTCTCATTGAGAGCTTTCAAATTCCCCCTTTGCACGTCTCGCTGCGAGCATTTGTTTGGAAGATGACCAGGGGGCGTTTAACCCCCCCCCCTCCAGTCAATGGCGTTCGGGTGAGACCCCAGTAAATGCCGGGTTAAGAAACTGTATGTCATAACGGCGCGTCCAGCAGACAAATTTGGTAGCGGGAAAAACATAAACACCTGAGTATCAATATATTATGCAATATACATTATCAAATTATTTGGGGAGGATATTCGCCCACTTTACCGCCCTCTCGATCCGTCTATGATGGGAGAGAAAAGATCAAAGAACGATAGGTAATACAACGATTATCACAGCGATTTCTGCAGAGCAGCGGCAGCCAGTAGTTCCTTAATTCGCCAAGGCCGCGAGTGTTCTGACCCCGTGCTGTAGATGTCGCCCCACTCCAGCAGCACCACCGCCGATCACGGCTTGTGGCGCCATCTCCGCGGAGGATCGCCGGTCATGTCGATGAACCACGCTGCGCTGGGTCGGAGAGCGCCCCGTGGCGTTCAGACAGCCAGCGAGGGGACCAGTTCGCCATTGCATTCACCGATGCACGTCAGAAGACGAGGGGCCGATAGGAATTGATCGACGTGTGTACTGTCAACTGTGTAATGTTTGCTAGATGTCGCCGAAGACGGGCGACCGACGAACTTCGACGCTCGCAGGCCGACCACATCCAGGGGCCGGACCGATTAAAATACCGTCTCCTGATCCATGGGGTTTGAACAGAGAGAGTTATGGGCGTAGAGTATTTCGCACGCACACACCTGGTCTTACGTTTCCCACATGGACCCGACCTGACCTCTCCTGGTCAGCATTTGACCTAAGGTCATTTGGGGACCCAGCCGCTGGTACCATTGCACAGCGCATAACTGGTATAAAAACCCGGAAAAAAGCAAGTCCAAATGTGACCCAGGTGATGCGCTAACATTCGCCGAAAACACCTACTTGATAGCTATCACAGTTTGACCTTGACAATTAAACGTCACTGCGAGAGGTGCAGTCTGGGTTGAGGCCAGGTTCGATTTTGCACAGCAGATTGAGGCCTACCAAAAGGAGCTACGGAGATGAATCCAACGCTAAAATACTCCTACATACTTGGTCTTACGTTTCCTACATCGATCCAACCTCTCAAGGTCACCATTTGACCTAAGGTCATTTGGGGACTCAGCCGCTGGTACCATTGCACAGCGCATAACTGGTATACACAAAATATTTTACAAATTGAAAAGCGCACTAAATGGCGAAACGTGACCCAGGTGATGTGCTAACATTTTCCGAAAGCACCTACTTGATAGCTATCACGGGTTGACCTTGACAATTAAACGTCACGAGAAACGTCAATTAAACGTTGCGTGAGGTGCAGCCCGGATTCAGCCCAGTTTCGATTTCGCACATCACATTGTGTCCTACTCAGAAGAGCTACGGAGATGAATCCTATGCTAAAAAAAACTCATACATACTTGGTCTTACGTTTCACACAACGACTTGACCTCTCAAGTTCACCATTTGACATAAGGTCATGTGGGGATTCAGCTACCGGTACCATTGCACAGCGCATAACTGGTATACACAAATTATTTTACAAATTAAAAAGCATGGCGAAACGTGACCCAGGTGATGCGCTAACATTAGCCGAAAACGCCCACTTGATTGCTATTCCAGTTTGACCTTGACAATTAAACGTCACGATAAACGTCAATTAAACGTTGGGAGAGGTGCTGCACAGGTTCAGTCCAGGCTCGATTCGGCACAACACATTGTGCCCTACCCAGAGAGGTAATTGGGGGTAATTAAAAAACACGCACATATATTGGCGGACAATATGGAAATTAGAGGAAAACGCACTTTTTTATTTTTGGCGTTGTTAGGCAATATATTGACAAGAATTTTGCGAAGTGAAAAATGGAAATTGAAATCAGAAGTGTACCCGGGGTCACACGAGGTCAGAGGCGCAGCCAGGGGGGGGGGGCGCAAGGGGGTCAATTCCCCCTCCCCTTTACGGGTTACAGAGGGCCCCACCTAAATTGGCCCAGATACCATTTGCATTAGCTAAATGGATTTCAAAAAGTCACAGAGGAGCCCTCAAACCAGGCAAGGGTCACTCGGGTGCATGTCAACGGCCCTCAGAGACACGGAAGGGCTTTCGAAGCCAGCTCAGGTGGCCTATTGGGCATGTACAGGGCCCATTGAACCCACTAAATGGCGCAAAAACATGCCCAGGGACCTTTCAATCATGCTCTGAGACCCATTGAGCCCACTCAGGGGCCCCCAAAACCTGCCCAGGGGCCTCTAGCGCATGTCCACTTGTCCACTTGGCCAATTGAGCCCACCTACGGCCCAACAAACCTTGCCCAGTGACCTCTCGAGCATGTCCAGGGGCCCATTGAGTATGTTCAGGGGCCTTTCGAGCCTGCCCAGGGGCCCATTATAGTATGTTTTGGGACCTCTGGAACCTGCCCAGGGCCCATTATAGTTTTCCCAGGGGCCCATCGAGTCTGTTCAGGGGTCTCTCGAGTTTGCCCAGGGTCCATTGAGTCTGTTAAGGGGCCTCTGGAACCTGCCCAGAGGCCTCTCGAACTTGCCCAGGGGCCCAATGAGTCAGTTCAAGGGCCTCTTGAACCTGCCTAGGGGCCATTAGAGTCTATTCAGGGGCCTCTCGAGCTGTCTCAATGGTCCATCGATCCTGTTCAAGGGCCTCTCAAACATGCCCAGGGGCTATTAGAGTCTGTTCAGGGTCCTCTCGGCTTGCCAAGGGGCCATTGAGTCTGTTCAGGGGCTTCTCGAGCAAATCTAGAAGGCCATTGAGTCTGTAAACGGGGACCTCAAGCCTGCCCAGGGGCTGCTAGCCGTCGCCTGGAGCGCCTGCTACAGCTGGAGCGCCTGCCACCCGTGGTCGGCGCGGTCATAATGATCGGTAATGTGCTGTATTCTGACCCACCTGGTGCAATGTTTTCTTGGGTTTAAAAATGGTAATTTGATAAGTCCGATGCGTTTTTGAATTCGGGAGGGGGGGGGGGGGGGGGAGGGGGTAGTACAAAACAATTTAACAATTTTCCTCTCAGGAGAGTGGGTGCTGCAATATTTGTCAGTCAGGGGTATCGCCGACGGCAAGGTCGGGGTGGGGGTCTAGCTAGCCTGACGAGTTCCAAAAAAGGCGACGCGAACGCAAAGACGAGGAGATCGGCACTCGGAAGCTGCTCCAGCGGTGCCCAATTTGCTGGACCGAAGAGCTAGTAGTGGGAACAGGCCAGAACCATCTCCCAAGCCATATCCCCCCCCCCCCCCCCAGGGTCCTCCAAATCCACAGGAACCATTTATGCGCGGAAAAGTCGTTCTGCCTATTGCCGCTTTCAAACCATTTGCACTGTTACCAGTTGTTTGTTACAGTTCGGTACATATGTATACAGTTATTATTATCATATGTACTATTGAGCGCTGAATGCCACTGGTCATCGTAATTTTACTATCCGAGGCTAATGTATATGAAAAACTAACTTAATTTCAACATTTGTCATCATACCGAGATGCGCAACCAGGAAAAAAGGTTACCTTCTTGGTTCCACTCACGGTCTAGTTCCAATATTAAAATTTCGTTTTCCAGGACCTAAAATTAACATTTTCACGCCGCTTCGCGGTGTCACATCGGTGGCCATCGTCATAACGAAGGTATAGTCATCGTCATCGGTTCGTCGTAACGCTGAATTGAATGAGTTGCATTTTTAGCTTCTTATCCTCTACAAGGCCCACCGCCTATATTTCTGGGTTTTATCAGGCAAACCCGTCAAAATTTCGCGCCGTTTCGCGGCGCTAACAAACAAGTACCTACCTACAAGTACCTACCTGGTACCTAGTCCAATATAAGAGAAAGATTGCTGGTTGTTAGATAGAGTTAAACAAAATGGCAACCCAAATAGTTAATTAAAATAAAGAAGCATTAACTCATGCTCATTTTTTAAAATTAAGGTCAAATATCAGGTCACGGTAAGATCAAAGGTCAAAATCGAGGTATTTGAGTGTATGGTCCATACTTGCCATCCAAAGTCTTCGATGCGACCATTATGACCCAAAGTGCTCTTAAAGGTAAAATGCACATGACGCATGAGCAAAAGTGAGAATTTTGGCAAAGGTCACGATCAAGGTCAGGTCACACAAGGTAACTATGCGCAAACAAATATACGAAAGCCAAGCGACACATGTTCAATGGGTTATTCTACACGTATAATTCGATCGTGATAATCATTCTACCACCTGGCCTCATTTCAGTGAAGTTGAAACTCGTGAGTAGTGACGTTACCAAATTCGCTATATCTCGATTTTTCGTCAAAATTGCTTAATTTGTGCACAGAAGACGGAAAGTCCGTGTAGGATAAGGTATAAAAAGTTTCACGTTGATGTCGCTATTGGTTTTGAGCTATTGCGAACATACGTCAGGGGAGATATTCCCCCCCCCCCCCCCCAGTCAATGACAACCACTAAGTAATGGTTCCAAGTAAGGCCTCGGGCCTTCTGGAGGATGCAGACCGGCCAAAAACGTTGGTTTGAGGGGCCGTCGGACAGAAGTCCAAAACCCATGAGATTTCGTCTGTTTTTGCATTATGAATTGATAAAAAAATACTCTCCTTTGTACAAGTTGCCTAGCATTTCTTTAATATGTGTACAGCCATGAAGCTGGTAGGCTACCTTGGATCCGTCCCTGTTCGCCCCCCCCCCGATCGTTTTCAAAAATCCACACCGTTGCGTGGATCGTCACAAAGCTTGAAACTGTCGTGTGTGCAAATTTCACTGTCATCGGTGCTGCCGTCTGTGCTGTGCGTGTGGCTAAGGGAATCAGGACACACTCACACGTACGGCTAGAAAATTAGTGATGTAGACAAGCGGTCTCCGCTTGCTTCGCTGCGCGAAGAGGCGACGCCGTTGGCGTCGGTGGTGCCGCTAACGTATTTGGGGTTACACTGAATCGATGGCAAATTGCATTTACCAACTTGTGATCCGTCAAACGGGAGTGCGTTTCAAGTGCAGCATGTTCTTCGAGAACATATATAATAATATGCTATTTTGAGACATTTAGCGGCCCCGCTCAGCTGAGGTCCCTAGAACCATCGTAGTGCGAACTAATGCTAAAAGCTTTTTCAAGCGCCCGCTATTTGATTATTATTATTATTTTTATTTTTATTTTATAAATTTAGTCCGAATGTTTTGTGTCGATGGATTTCCGAGGTCAGGACCCACGCTAAGCAGAGCTTGTTGCGCAGGTCCTGACCTCACCACCCGATCGCGCAATTCCTGTTGGCCGGCAGAATTTAGAGACGAAAGTTTTACGTGCCCGACATACCTGGACACGGTCCGCCCCGCTCACTGACGTCACCTGACCTTGAGTGCGACCGCTGCCACCGGCCACAGGCCATCCCAGTCAGGAGCAAATAGCAAGCGCCGAAGCGACTCGAACCCGGGCTGCCACTACCGAGATAGGTCAGAAGTCCAGCGCTCTCCCACTGAGCTACCGGGGCGGACTGAATTTAATTTATCATTGCGAGAGAAGGAAAACATGCCCCTTCTGGCGCGTGCTGTGACCGACACAGACACCTGGAGCGACTTGATGTTTTGCCGTAGATCGTGACAAAGCTTGAAGCTGTTGTATGTGCAAATTTTACCGTCATCGGTGCTGCCGTCTGTGCTGTGCGTGTGACTAAATAAGGAGGACACATACATAGATACACAGACAGACGACAGACGTACGGCTAGACAATATAGTGATTTAGATATATCGCTAACCGGCAATTACTTCAACGTTAACTATTTCCTTTTCAATTCAAATTTACCTTTTTATTGGACATAATTTATAATTTTTCATTTATGTTTTTTATCGTATATATTTACGTGGGTCTGTGCTGGCAGACCCACTGAGACAGCAGACCCACGAAAAACGCTCCGCTCGCTGCGCTGCGGCTCAGGAAAAAAAATGACGAAGTGCTCCGCCGGGTCGGGGGTTTAGCTCGTATACAGGTATAGTGATCGCATATATAACTAGTAAAGTGATCAGGTACTTTATTCATTGCGCACGCTAAAGTCGGCCGCACACAAGACCATTCGGCGCGCGGACTCCGCGATATCGCTACGATTTTCCGCTCATTTTCAGTGATTTTCCGCGTCCGCGGTAGCCGAAACGATGAAAAACGCAAGCTAAACGCGCTGAGTGTCCGCTGGTGGAATGGCGAAAAAAGCTGGCCCGGACGAGCTTTTTCCGCGGCTGAACGCCGCCGAACCGCGGGCAGGACAAATTAATCAGGTTAACAGTGGCGGATCGATGCAAGATAGGGGTACACATTTGGCGCAGCATGTTCTTCCCGCTGTGAAATTTAATATTTAAGAGTTTCGTGGTTCTAAACTTATATCTTCGTCGAAAATGGCCATCAAGCGTTGCGAGTAGGGAGACAGGCTGTAGGTCGGCGCGACGGAATCTCGTGAGCAGACAGCGCCGAATCCGCCGAAACAATGACGATATTCCTTGGTGTCGCTGCGATTTTCCAAGGCGGAATTTGGCAGCGATATGGCGCGCCGAATGGCGTTAATAAATGATGTTACACACTACACGTCTGTATGGCGCAATGTCCCTGAGTAATGCGCCGGTTAAAAGTCTACTCGTGGGTTTGAGGTGTTGCATGACCTTCGTGCAGTGGCGGTTCTGCCATTGGGGCACATGAGGAAGTGCCTCACCTTAATTAGCCAAACATATAAAGTATAATATTATATTCCCCTAAATATTCAATAACTTTAGTAGAGTTATAAGGAACGAAATATTTAATAGAGAAAACAATTTTCCGAACAGTTAACCCTCACCCTACAGCCCCCCCCCCCCCTCAGGTTTTTATTGAATAACCTTTTATTCATGAGGCGCATCTTGCTGAAAGTTACAGTAGCTGAGCTTACAACAATTAAACGTATACAATAAAAAAAATCGTTCAAATTAATTGAGTAATTTAGGAGATAATCATGTTTTGATGACGTCATTTTTTTGTTGGAAAAACGATTAATATTTGACAAATCGTAAAAACAGAGTTTTTAAGGAAATTGAAAACGCAATTCAGCAAAGATATAAAATGGAATTCTCTTTAAAATAGCGATCTCGGATTTCAAAATTTTGGGTTTTTGACCCCAAAAAATGAGAAAAAAACATTATTTTTTTTTAATCTTTACAAAATCAATGATAGCTGATTCATGCAGTGTTTCAATAAATATACCACAAATTAGTGTCAAAACATTCGTCAAAAACAAAACATTTGAGACATGAATGCGTAACTGCAGACGAATGATGGCTTATGGAGCAGCCATGTTTCGATTGCCGTTATTTTCTCCAACAACAATTTTGGCATGGTTTCAGTTCTCCTTCAAGTAGGATATACTGTGTAATTTGTGTTTCACAAATCGTAAAAACAGAGCTTTTAAGGAAATTGAAAACGCAATTCAGCAAAGATATAAAATGGAATTCTCTTTAAAATAGCGATCTCGGATTTCAAAATTTTGGGTTTTTGACCCAAAAAAATGAAAAAAACAATATTTTTTAAATCTTTACAAAATCAAAATTTTCACAAATGTTAGAGAAAAAAAAACAAAATACATCGTTCTTACTGCTATCTTATGGCAACCTGTTTTGTCATGAGCCGATATATGCTTTCCATACTTCCAACAAAAACCAAACTAATTTCCCTTGCACGTTTGTGAAATAGAATACGGAATTTCAATAGAGACAAGTGTTACTTGATGTGATGCTGCAGTAGCTGATGTTTATTCATGCAGTGTTTCAATAAATATACCACAAATTAGTGTCAAAACATTCGTCAAAAACAAAACATTTGAGACATGAATGCGTAACTGCAGACGAATGATGGCACATGGAGCAGCCATGTTTCGATTGCCGGTATTTTCTCCAACAACAATTTTGGCATGGTTTCAGTTCTTCTTCAAATAGGATATACTGTGTAATTTGTGTTCCACAAATCGTAAAAACAGAGTTTTTAAGGAAATTGAAAACTCAGTTCAGCAAAGATATAAAATGGAATTCTCTTTAAAATAGTGATCTCGGATTTCAAAATTTTGGGTTTTTGACCCAAAAAAAATCATTTTTTAAAATAAATCTTTACAAAATCAAAATTTTCAAAAATGTTAGAAAAAAACAGAATACATGTGAGAGAACTGAGTATGGACAATATCCAAACCAAATTTCAAAGCAATATCTCTATTTTTGACTGAGTAATGGCTCTCTAAGTTTAGGAAACTCATGACGTCATTTTTCGAAATAACGTCTTGGGACCTTTTCTGACAAGATACGAACAAATAATTACCTTTTCTGTATTTCCAAGAAAAAATTGCTCTAGGAACAGGCCTTTTTATTTACATTTATAATTTTATAATTTTGAGGTTTTCTGACAAACCAAATCGCTGTTCTGGACGTGGTCGATCCGAGGTCATTCCCTTGACCTGGAAGGTCACCCGTTGACCTGAAACCTAAAAATCGCATACTGTTAGACTCCTCTCACGATAGGCAACATGCTGGTTCTTACTGCATTGCTCTAAGTTGCTTGGTTTGGCAGTTAACAGGGAGGCCTGTCAGCCCCCCCCTCTCCGTAGTGCGAAGGTGAAAAAAGCTCCCGTAGGGCGAGGGTTAAAACGCGTCTCATTGACATGTTATTTAAAGATGTTTGTTGGTATTGATAGGCCGAAATCAGCCTAGCCATTGACATTTATCATTGTGAAAATTTAGGCTTTAGCCCAAACCCGTGTTTCGCCCAGATCTTTGGCGGTATTTCAGCGTAACAGCACCACTGAACTCAATAACTGAAAGGGACAAGGGTGCCTGAGAGCGGTCGCGACCGGCCGCCACACTAGAACGCTGGGCCGGGCGAGGGGTGGGGACAGGGTCGTCGCCACCGGGGGAGCCAGCAGGCCCCCCCCCACACTCTACAAAAGTGGGGGTGATTGCCCCCCCGATACAACCGCGATCCAAACCTTAAGGTATTTAGGCTAACAATATACATTGTTTGCAAAATATTTTTGTCCATCGCTCAAAACGATGCGGGGCAGAATTTTTGGTAAGACACAAATTGGATACATCCTTGATACAGCCTTGAGGGGCGCCACCCGATCGACAGGGGCGCCACCAATATTGGGGAACATTTTGCAGGGGGTGGGCGCCTACGGACGGACGTAGTGGCGCCGTCACTAACAGGAGGGGGGGGGGGGGTGCCGTCACTAGCCGGAGGGACGCCGTGACTGGCCGGAAATGGGCAGTCACTAGTCGGAGGGGCGCCGTCATTCGCCAGAAGAGCGTGGGCCATCACTCGCCGGAGGGGGTGGTCACTGGCGAGAGAGGCGCCGTCACTGTCCGGAGGGGCGCCGTCAATGGTCGGAGAGGCGCCGTCACTGGTCGGAGGGGCGCCGTCACTCGCGGAGGGGCGCGGTCACTGACCGGAGGGGCGCGGTCACTGATCGGAGGGGCGCCATCACTCGCCGGAGAGGCGTAGTCACTGGCCGGAGGGGCGCCTTCACTGGCCGGAGGGGCTCCGTCCCTGGTTGGAGGGTGCCGTCACTAGTCGGAGGGGCGCCTTCACTGGCCGGAGGGGCTCCGTCACTGGTCGGAGGGACTCCCTCCCTGGTTGAAGGGTGCCGTCACTGGTCGGAGGGGCGCCTTCACTGACCGAAAGGGCGCCTTCACTGGCCAGAGGGGCGCCTTCACTGGCCGGAGGGGCGCCGTCACTGGTTGGAGGGCGCCTTCACTGGCCGGAGGGGCTCCGTCCCTGGTTAGAGGGTGCCGTCACTAGTCGGAGGGGCGCCTTCACTGGCCGGAGGGGCTCCGTCACTGGTCGGAGGGACTCCCTCCCTGGTTGGAGGGCGCCGTCACTGGTCGGAGGGGCGCCTTCACTGACCGGAGGGGCGCCTTCACTGGCCAGAGGGGCGCCTTCACTGGCCGGAGGGGCGCCGTCACTGGTTGGAGGGCGCCGTCACAGGCCGGAGGGGCGCCTTCACTGACCGGAGGGGCGCCTTCACTGGCCAGAGGGGCGCCTTCACTAGCCGGAGGGGCGCGTCCCTGGTTGGAGGGCGCCGTCACTGGTCGGAGAGGCGTAGTCACTGGCCGGAGGGGCGCCTTCACTGGCCAGAGGGGCTCCATCCCTGGTTGGAGGGCGCCGTCACTGGTCGGAGGGGCGCCGTCGCTCACCAGAGGGGCGCTGACACGTGCCGGAGAGGCGCCGTCTATGGCAGGGAACGCCCTCACCGGCCAGGGGCGCCGTCACATATCTGACGTACCTTCGAATTTGCTTGTCAAGAGCTTTTGAACGTTTTTTTCTGTGTCTTTCTAGCCTTTTTAGTTTTCGAGTTAGAAGGGGGGGGTCCCAAAACAGTGAAATCCACTGTCCTGACCGTGGACCTCCATTGAAAATGCACTAGTTCCTCGGCCCCGGCCTCGGGGAATCTACTGTCCGGTTTTCCCGCGCCGTGCGGGGGGGGGGGGAGTTTAGACGCCCCCCCTCTAATGTTTTTCGAGAATAGCAAAAAACGGCGTCGCTGCGCGCCGCCGTTTATGGCACAGCTGTTAAGGCATC
The DNA here is from genome assembly GCA_036785665.1 of Chirona hameri. Classification (NCBI taxonomy): domain Eukaryota; kingdom Metazoa; phylum Arthropoda; class Thecostraca; order Balanomorpha; family Balanidae; genus Chirona; species Chirona hameri. The sequence goes on along the minus strand of JAXIVJ010001114.1, from coordinate 94,560 downwards.
AATTGCCCACATATTGTAACACTCTTGATCACGGGTCATCTCAGGTCAGGTCACCAGGCCAGGTCAAACCCCACCTCCAAAAAAATGTGCGGTCGTACCACAGCCACAGGTTTTGGCCGATCGATTTCGTACTTACAGGATTGCATAAGGGTAATGGTACATACAGTTTGTTTATCTCGTTGTTTTATATCGGTGACCTAAGGTCGGTTCAATGTCGTGACCTCCCCATTATAAGTCAATGGGGAAATATTAAAATGCTTCCTATTCTGAGGATACGCATGACATCAGCCTAATTCCTTCTGGATCATGTTATTACAGGTCATTCTTGAAGACCCAGGTGCATATTTGGTTCAGTGGCCCCACATGTTGAATCTATCGTCCGGATTTTTTTCGGATTTTTTATTAAAAAAATTATCTATTATTATTGGCAATGCAGATCTGAACTGCAACTGCTAATTTAGAATGAAAAAAAAAATATACATACATACTGACAAGATGAATATGATGATTAAGTGAATAATACATCTGAAGTGGTTTTGACGATCAGTGTTTCTAAGGACATGATCGCTTAGTAAATTTTGACAGGAATGACATAGTAATGATTTTTGCTGCCATTTTGACCCCCGAGTACTTCACATGAGAGAGAGCATTTTGCCCCCGACCTTATCCACAAGGACAGCACACTTTACCACCCCTGGGGCCCTTTCTTCCCAAATAACGTGGCTCTTGCCTTCCCATCGCCGCCGCGGCCTTTGCCCTGAGAGGCTGGTCAGGGTGCAAAATGCGTTATCCGGCAGTTTCTCCGGCAGGCAGTTCGACTGGGCGTGGCCCAGATCTGCCTGCATCAGTCAACAGCAGCGTCATTTTACTCGCGCGGCGGAATTTGTCCGCACTTCGGCGTCGTAAAGGATTTTTGCTTTGGCGGTCACGCAGCTTTCTGTCGGGTATAAAGTCGCGTGGAGATCTGGAGCAGACAGACACTGCAGTCGGCTGCTCCCACGGCAGCGCTCCCAGCCCAGCCCAGCACTGCCCTGTCATAGCAGCCGACATGAGAGCCGTACTCGGGGTAAGTTAGTCGCCTATAGCTATACAATAGTCGCCTGAGGCCTATACAGGGCCTGAGCCCTATATAATATATACAATAGTCGCCTGAGGTGGTCCCTCGTCTATAGATAGGTAACACTTTCAGCCGCGGATTCACTTTGGCTGTTCAATTCCAACCAAAATGTGAATTCACTCTGTTTCTTGACTAAAACATTCGTCAAAAACAAAACATTTGAGACATGAATGCGTAACTGCAGACGAATGATGGCACATGGAGCAGCCATGTTTCGATTGCCGGTATTTTCTCCAACAACAATTTTGCATGGTTTCAGTTCTCCTGCAAGTAGGATATACTGTGTAATTTGTGTTTCACAAAGCAACGCTAGCGCAAAAAGTCACCGAAAACTATTGAATGTCTTGCCTCTTTTAGCCCGGTGAACAAGTTTCTCACATAATTCATCAATAACAATGCAATGCTAAGATGGCAGGGTTCAATTACTATAAAGCTACAACCAAAAGCAATTGGACATGTCATATGTACCGTTTATCAAACCTGTATTATCTCGAATTGTCGCATACCTCATATTAGCCGTTTTCACGAAGGATTATTGCGCTGAGAAGTTTCTGAAAGATTCTGAAAGTTTTGAAAAACTACACAACTTTTACATGCGACGTTTGGCCAGAAGTGTCCCTCATAATTTTGTAATATGTTGGTAAGAATAAAATATGTTGACAAAATTGCGGTTTGGTGGCAATAAGTATTGATACAATCTTCCTGAAAGTTTCAGGCAGATTCAGGAAGTTTCAGGAAGTTTCTATCAATACTTATCTTGCTTATTACCATTAAACCGCCATTTTGTCAGCATATGTTATTCTTACCCACATATTATACAATTATGAGGGACATTTCTAGCCAAAAATCGCATGTTAAAGTTGTGCAGTTTTTCAAAGCTTTCAGAATTTTTCAGAAACTTTTCAGCGCAATAATCCTTCGTGAGAACGGCTAGTACTGATGCAGAGGTAAATATAAGAGATCTCTTGGCCCTGTGACGGTGTTTTCCGTCGTTCGTGAACTAACCCAGTAGTCTGCGGCGTACTAAGACGTAACATCAGAAGCTGAATGAAATGTAACGGCATATTTTCCTACTGGTCACTACCAGGCCTACAGCAGATGGCGATTGACACGTCCAATGTGCCAAGGAAAGCAGGCCCTTCACCGTGCTTTAGACAGCCCACTGTGGCCGAAAATTCACCGAAATATAATTGTGTTTTTATTTTATAATTCTGTTTGTCAACGACGAAGAAAGGTCATTTGTATTTGTTATATCTATTCTTGTGGCAATTGCTCTGTTTCAGCTGCTGCTGCTAGCGGCGCTGGCTGCACAATGCTCTGCGCAGTTCGGGGCGTTGTTTGGAGACGACGGTCTATTCGGTGACGACGGCCCATTCGATGACGACGGCCCATTCGGTGACGACGGCCCATTCGGTGACGACGGCCCATTCGGTGACGACGGTCCATTCGATGACGACTTCTCCGACGACGACCGTTTCGAGTTCGACGACGACGACAATTTCGGCTCTGACGGCTGGCTGAGCCTGCTGAGGGGTCGTGGCATCGGTGGAAAATTGAGACTGTACCGCCTGCTTCTTCGTCTGCTCCGCATCCTCGGCCTCCACAGCCGGTCGGGACTCGCTCGCGGACGCGGAATCGGCAGAATTGGGTCCGGCGGACTGAGCGGACTGGGCAGATTCGGCGTCCTCAGCGGTGGCCTCGGGGGCATTGGGGGCCTGTCCAGGGGAGGCCGAGGCAGTCTGGGTGGATACCGTGCCTTCAGAGGAGTTGGACGCTCCAGCGGTCTGGGTAGCATTGTGAGCGGAGGACGGCCAATGCGAGGCTTCAGCGGCGTTAGCTACGCTACGCCGTTTACTGGCGGCGGGGGTATAAGCTCCTCCACCGCGGGTAGACAGGGCGTTGGATCGGGAGGATTCAGCAGCTACTACCGTCCCTACTACAACAACTACCGACCCTACTACAACGTCCACCGGCCTTACCAGAACACCTACACTCCGTACAAGTCGTACGCGCTGGGAGGGTCCAGTCAGTTCCGCAGCAACGCGAGAACTGGAGGCTCTGTCAGTGCCGGCAGCTATGGAAAGTAAGCAGCTGTTCCCCAGTTGCAAAAACAACCCAGATCGCTGCTTCAAGACCGACCATAGACGCTCTATGCTACTTGATTGCAGCAGAGGCGTTTGCTACTTAGGTGACGGGGAGAGACATCAAGTGATGGTGGAGACGCATTTTAAGACGCTGACAGTGCCGTGTTTGCTGGGGGAGAGGCCGGAAATGTGTGGGAAGTTCGCAGAGCAAGAGGCTGTGCACTGAGTGGTGTGGGATGAGGCTCCATGGATAATTTGGATATGTCGGGATCACATATTACGCAAGATCCCGGTTTATCAGCTTGATCACGGGTCAGGTATATAAAGGTTATTCCTGCCTATTAATTTATTTACCTTCTTCTCTTTTGCGCGAATCCCCTGTTACATCTGTGTAATGTCCAAACTATGACAATACATGTGCATTGCATATTGACGTTGTTTAATGAGATAGACGGTGACACGGCCGGCATCGCCATGGCAACGGGAGCTTCTCGACATTGTAGGAGCTCGGTCGTTTAAAGCTCTTGATCTTGGTTGCCACTGTACAACTTATAATGTAGCACACAACTTAAGCTTTCTCACATGGACAAACTGCGGACGTTTGACCTCCAAATGAACAGACCTCTGGCAAACTGCAAGATAAACAATCAGACTCGGCCCGCAGAAGGCTAAACAATTCAGCAGGTGAATATCTAGTATAGTTTGGTAACGTTTATCTTATTATCTAATCCAATTAGCAATAATGCAACTAGAGGGAAATGAATACACTCCGTAGTTCTGGTCACGCTATACAAAACGAGCAGAACAACATGATCTTTTCCCACTATACTCAGCGTCTCTGGCTTGGTGACAGTTTTCGTATACACAATTTATAACTTGATCGACAACGACAGCTTTTCGAAACCAAGTTAGTTTCCATAGGCTGATAATCTCTATAGGTACTTGCATGGGGTATCTATGTGTTTCCACATTTATCACGCTTAGTTACTTTTATAACTACGAATCACCGCAACAGTAGGATAGAGGAACGAGCTGGGTGCAGATTTTTAGAGCGAGCGATTCCTTTCCGTGTTAATGTGTGACGACTGTGACAATGTGACAAGGTGCTGTGAATTCTAGAAGGTTTTGTAAATAGCAGCACCAGCAGAGTTCTTGCTGTGCGTGATTTATGTGACAGCTACCATAGCAGTTACCCTAGTTTTCGATGCCCATTTACCCGGAACTTTCCAGATCTTCGAGATGCAAGCTATGTCAGCAACGCCAATAATGTTAGTTGTTAGTTGGCAGACATTTTCTAGGAGGTATTTCAAGCCACGTGTCTCAGCATTTTGTCATTGCACATGAAGCATAACACAAATCACCTGATCAAGCTATTTGTAAAACTGTCCTGTTCGACCTAAATCCACGTGACTAACCAGAAATCAGAACGTGGTATGAGCATTACCCCCATTGACTGGGGGGGGGGGGGCGTTTAACGCCCCCTGATACCTTTTCGTAATAGCTCAGAAACCAATAGCGCTATCAACGTGAAATTTCGGATACCTTCTTCGAAATCACGTTTACGTCTTCTGGAGAGAAAAAAATCGTCGGTTTTAGTTATGGGGAATTTAATGACGTCACTACCCACGAGTTTTACACCAAAATCAGCTAAAATGTAACAGACTGTACAAATGCCATATTTTTTTTAAAAAGAAAAATGCAATCCAAAAACGTCAAAAGCTAGCAAAAGGGAACGGCTACAAAATGGCTATCTCGGATTTGTGAAAATTTAGTTTTTTTTACCCCAATTAAATTAAAACAAATCGGGGAAAATGCCATTTAAAAAAAAAAGATATTCAAAATCCGGAATATATGTCAGAGACCAACATATGGGAAACTACTATGCCAACTTTCAGAATTATATCACCATTTTTGACTGACTTATGGAATATAAAGTATTGGTAACTCATGACTTCGTATTTACAAACTGCGTTTTTTGTTGTATTTTATTGACCAGATACAGACACATAAATGACACCACTGTGTTTCTGACACATAACTAATCTAGAAACATACCACTTTTATGTATATTTATCAATTAAAAATGTTGACCTTCATTGACCTAAACTTGACCTGAACTTGACATTGGCTTCACGTAAATTAAGTCAGGTGGTACAATGACTATCACTATCGAATTATATGTGGAAAATAACTCAAAACATATGTTGCATGAATTGCGTAGATATTTTGAGCATAGTGACCTTTTGTGACCTGACCTTGACCTTGATCATGGCTAACAATTTCACTTTAGCTCATACAGGTTGTGTATAATACATTTGGCAGCATTTTGGGTGATGATGGTCGTAATCGAAGGTTTTGGATGGAAGAAAGTATGGCTCATAAACTCAAATACGTCGATTTTGACCTTTGACCTGACCGTGACCTGACAGGGCTGATATTTTACATCACTTTGACATGTTTGAGCATGATTTAGATTCGTCTCATTGAGAGCTTTCAAATTCCCCCTTTGCACGTCTCGCTGCGAGCATTTGTTTGGAAGATAACCAGGGGGCTTTTACCCCCCCCCCCCTCCAGTCAATGGTGTTCGGGTGAGACCCCAGTCAATGCCGGGTTAAGAAACTGTATGTCATAACGGCGCGTCCAGCAGACAACTTTGGTAGCGGGAAAAACATAAACACCTGAGTATCAATATATTATGCAATATACATTATCAAATTATTTGGGGAGGGTATTCGCCCACTTTACCGCCCTCTCGATCCGTCTATGATGGGAGAGAAAAGATCAAAGAACGATAGGTAATACAACGATTATCACAGCGATTTCTGCAGAGCAGCGGCAGCCAGTAGTTCCTTAATTCGCCACCAAGGCCGCGAGTGTTCTGACCCCGTGCTGTAGATGTCGCCCCACTCCAGCAGCACCACCGCCGATCACGGCTTGTGGCGCCATCTCCGCGGAGGATCGCCGGTCATGTCGATGAACCACGCTGCGCTGGGTAGGAGAGCGCCCCGTGGCGTTCAGACAGCCAGCGAGGGGACCAGTTCGCCATTGCATTCACCGATGCACGTCAGAAGACGAGGGGCCGATAGGAATTGATCGACGTGTGTACTGTCAACTGTGTAATGTTTGCTAGATGTCGCCGAAGACGGGCGACCGACGAACTTCGACGCTCGCAGGCCGACCACATCCAGGGGCCGGACCGATTAAAATACCGTCTCCTGATCCATGGGGTTTGAACAGAGAGAGTTATGGGCGTAGAGTATTTCGCACGCACACACCTGGTCTTACGTTTCCCACATGGACCCGACCTGACCTCTCTTGGTCAGCATTTGACCTAAGGTCATTTGGGGACCCAGCCGCTGGTACCATTGCACAGCGCATAACTGGTATAAAAAAACGGAAAAAAGCAAGTCCAAATGTGACCCAGGTGATGCGCTAACATTCGCCGAAAACACCTACTTGATAGCTATCACGGTTTGACCTTGACAATTAAACGTCACTGCGAGAGGTGCAGTCTGGGTTGAGGCCAGGTTCGATTTTGCACAGCAGATTGAGGCCTACCAAAAGGAGCTACGGAGATGAATCCAACGCTAAAATACTCCTACATACTTGGTCTTACGTTTCCTACATCGACCCAACCTCTCAAGGTCACCATTTGACCTAAGGTCATTTGGGGACTCAGCCGCTGGTACCATTGCACAGCGCATAACTGGTATACACAAAATATTTTACAAATTGAAAAGCGCACTAAATGGCGAAACGTGACCCAGGTGATGTGCTAACATTTTCCGAAAGCACCTACTTGATAGCTATCACGGGTTGACCTTGACAATTAAACGTCACGAGAAACGTCAATTAAACGTTGCGTGAGGTGCAGCCCGGATTCAGCCCAGTTTCGATTTCGCACATCACATTGTGTCCTACTCAGAAGAGCTACGGAGATGAATCCTATGCTAAAAAAACTCATACATACTTGGTCTTACGTTTCACACAACGACTTGACCTCTCAAGTTCACCATTTGACATAAGGTCATGTGGGGATTCAGCCACCGGTACCATTGCACAGCGCAAAACTGGTATACACAAATTATTTTACAAATTAAAAAGCATGGCGAAACGTGACCCAGGTGATGCGCTAACATTAGCCGAAAACGCCCACTTGATTGCTATTCCAGTTTGACCTTGACAATTAAACGTCACGATGAACGTCAATTAAACGTTGGGAGAGGTGCTGCACAGGTTCAGTCCAGGCTCGATTCGGCACAACACATTGTGCCCTACCCAGAGAGGTAATTGGGGGTAATTAAAAAACACGCACATATATTGGCGGACAATATGGAAATTAGAGGAAAACGCACTTTTTTATTTTTGGCGTTGTTAGGCAATATATTGACAAGAATTTTGCGAAGTGAAAAATGGAAATTGAAATCAGAAGTGTACCCGGGGTCACACGAGGTCAGAGGCGCAGCCAGGGGGGGGGGGGCGCAAGGGGGTCAATTCCCCCTCCCCTTTACGGGTTACAGAGGGCCCCACCTAAATTGGCCCAGATACCATTTGCATTAGCTAAATGGATTTCAAAAAGTCACAGAGGAGCCCTCAAACCAGGCAAGGGTCACTCGGGTGCATGTCAACGGCCCTCAGAGACACGGAAGGGCTTTCGAAGCCAGCTCAGGTGGCCTATTGGGCATGTACAGGGCCCATTGAACCCACTAAATGGCGCAAAAACATGCCCAGGGACCTTTCAATCATGCTCTGAGACCCATTGAGCCCACTCAGGGGCCCCAAAAACCTGCCCAGGGGCCTCTAGCGCATGTCCACTTGTCCACTTGGCCAATTGAGCCCACCTACGGCCCAACAAACCTTGCCCAGTGACCTCTCGAGCATGTCCAGGGGCCCATTGAGTATGTTCAGGGGCCTTTCGAGCCTGCCCAGGGGCCCATTATAGTATGTTTTGGGACCTCTGGAACCTGCCCAGGGCCCATTATAGTTTTCTCAGGGGCCCATCGAGTCTGTTCAGGGGTCTCTCGAGTTTGCCCAGGGTCCATTGAGTCTGTTAAGGGGCCTCTGGAACCTGCCCAGAGGCCTCTCGAACTTGCCCAGGGGCCCAATGAGTCAGTTCAAGGGCCTCTTGAACCTGCCTAGGGGCCATTAGAGTCTATTCAGGGGCCTCTCGAGCTGTCTCAATGGTCCATCGATCCTGTTCAAGGGCCTCTCAAACATGCCCAGGGGCTATTAGAGTCTGTTCAGGGTCCTCTCGGCTTGCCAAGGGGCCATTGAGTCTGTTCAGGGGCCTCTCGAGCAAATCTAGAGGGCCATTGAGTCTGTAAACGGGGACCTCAAGCCTGCCCAGGGGCTGCTAGCCGTCGCCTGGAGCGCCTGCTACAGCTGGAGCGCCTGCCACCCGTGGTCGGCGCGGTCATAATGATCGGTAATGTGCTGTATTCTGACCCACCTGGTGCAATGTTTTCTTGGGTTTAAAAATGGTAATTTGATAAGTCCGATGCGTTTTTGAATTCGGGAGGGGGGAGGGGGGGAGGGGGGTAGTACAAAACAATTTAACAATTTTCCTCTCAGGAGAGTGGGTGCTGCAATATTTGTCAGTCAGGGGTATCGCCGACGGCAAGGTCGGGGTGGGGGTTCCTAGCCTGACGAGTTCCAAAAAAGGCGACGCGAACGCAAAGACGAGGAGATCGGCACTCGGAAGCTGCTCCAGCGGTGCCCAATTTGCTGGACCGAAGAGCTAGTAGTGGGAACAGGCCAGGACCATCTCCCAAGCCATCCCCCCCCCCCCCCCCCCAGGGTCCTCCAAATCCACAGGAACCATTTATGCGCGGAAAAGTCGTTCTGCCTATTGCCGCTTTCAAACCATTTGCACTGTTACCAGTTGTTTGTTACAGTTCGGTACATATGTATACAGTTATTATTATCATATGTACTATTGAGCGCTGAATGCCACTGGTCATCGTAATTTTACTATCCGAGGCTAATGTATATGAAAAACTAACTTAATTTCAACATTTGTCATCATACCGAGATGCGCAACCAGGAAAAAAGGTTACCTTCTTGGTTCCACTCACGGTCTAGTTCCAATATTAAAATTTCGTTTTCCAGGACCTAAAATTAACATTTTCACGCCGCTTCGCGGTGTCACATCGGTGGCCATCGTCATAACGAAGGCATAGTCATCGTCATCGGTTCGTCGTAACGCTGAATTGAATGAGTTGCATTTTTAGCTTCTTATCCTCTACAAGGCCCACCGCCTATATTTCTGGGTTTTATCAGGCAAACCCGTCAAAATTTCGCGCCGTTTCGCGGCGCTAACAAACAAGTACCTACCTACAAGTACCTACCTGGTACCTAGTCCAATATAAGAGAAAGATTGCTGGTTGTTAGATAGAGTTAAACAAAATGGCAACCAAAATAGTTAATTAAAATAAAGAAGCATTAACTCATGCTCATTTTTTTAAATTAAGGTCAAATATCAGGTAACGGTAAGATCAAAGGTCAAAATCGAGGTATTTGAGTGTATGGTCCATACTTGCCATCCAAAGTCTTCGATGCGACCATTATGACCCAAAGTGCTCTTAAAGGTAAAATGCACATGACGCATGAGCAAAAGTGAGAATTTTGGCAAAGGTCACGATCAAGGTCAGGTCACACAAGGTAACTATGCGCAAACAAATATACGAAAGCCAAGCGACACATGTTCAATGGGTTATTCTACACGTATAATTCGATCGTGATAATCATTCTACCACCTGGCCTCATTTCAGTGAAGTTGAAACTCGTGAGTAGTGACGTTACCAAATTCGCTATATCTCGATTTTTCGTCAAAATTGCTTAATTTGTGCACAGAAGACGGAAAGTCCGTGTAGGATAAGGTATAAAAAGTTTCACGTTGATGTCGCTATTGGTTTTGAGCTATTGCGAACATACGTCAGGGGAGATATTTCCCCCCCCCAGTCAATGACAACCACTAAGTAATGGTTCCAAGTAAGGCCTCGGGCCTTCTGGAGGATGCAGACCGGCCAAAAACGTTGGTTTGAGGGGCCGTCGGACAGAAGTCCAAAACCCATGAGATTTCGTCTGTTTTTGCATTATGAATTGATAAAAAAATACTCTCCTTTGTACAAGTTGCCTAGCATTTCTTTAATATGTGTACAGCCATGAAGCTGGTAGGCTACCTTGGATCCGTCCCTGTTCGCCCCCCCCCCCCCCGATCGTTTTCAAAAATCCACACCGTTGCGTGGATCGTCACAAAGCTTGAAACTGTCGTGTGTGCAAATTTCACTGTCATCGGTGCTGCCGTCTGTGCTGTGCGTGTGGCTAAGGGAATCAGGACACACTCACACGTACGGCTAGAAAATTAGTGATGTAGACAAGCGGTCTCAGCTTGCTTCGCTGCGCGAAGAGGCGACGCCGTTGGCGTCGGTGGTGCCGTTAACGTATTTGGGGTTACACTGAATCGATGGAAAATTGCATTTACCAACTTGTGATCCGTCAAACGGGAGTGCGTTTCAAGTGCAGCATGTTCTTCGAGAACATATATAATAATATGCTATTTTGAGACATTTAGCGGCCCCGCTCAGCTGAGGTCCCTAGAACCATCGTAGTGCGAACTAATGCTAAAAGCTTTTTCAAGCGCCCGCTATTTGATTATTATTATTATTTTTATTTTTATTTTATAAATTTAGTCCGAATGTTTTGTGTGGATGGATTTCCGAGGTCAGGACCCACGCTAAGCAGAGCTTGTTGCGCAGGTCCTGACCTCACCACCCGATCGCGCAATTCCTGTTGGCCGGCAGAATTTAGAGACGAAAGTTTTACGTGCCCGACATACCTGGACACGGTCCGCCCCGCTCACTGACGTCACCTGACCTTGAGTGCGACCGCTGCCACCGGCCACAGGCCATCCCAGTCAGGAGCAAATAGCGAGCGCCGAAGCGACTCGAACCCGGGCTGCCACTACCGGGATAGGTCAGAAGTCCAGCGCTCTCCCACTGAGCTACCGGGGCGGACTGAATTGAATTTATCATTGCGAGAGAAGGAAAACACGCCCCTTCTGGGGCGTGCTGTGACCGACACAGACACCTGGAGCGACTTGATGTTTTGCCGTAGATCGTGACAAAGCTTGAAGCTGTTGTATGTGCAAATTTTACCGTCATCGGTGCTGCCGTCTGTGCTGTGCGTGTGAATAAATAAGGAGGACACATACATAGATACACAGACAGACGACAGACGTACGGCTAGACAATATAGTGATTTAGATATATCGCTAACCAGCAATTACTTCAACGTTAACTATTTCCTTTTCAATTCAAATTTACCTTTTTATTGGACATAATTTATAATTTTTCATTTATGTTTTTTATCGTATATATGTACGTGGGTCTGTGCTGGCAGACCCACTGAGACAGCAGACCCACGAAAAACGCTCCGCTCGCTGCGCTGCGGCTCAGGAAAAAAAAATGACGAAGTGCTCCGCCGGCTCGTATACAGGTATAGTGATCGCATATATAACTAGTAAAGTGATCAGGTACTTTATTCATTGCGCACGCTAAAGTCGGCCGCACACAAGACCATTCGGCGCGCGGACTCCGCGATATCGCTACGATTTTCCGCTCATTTTCAGTGATTTTCCGCGTTCGCGGTAGCCGAAACGATGAAAAACGCAAGCTAAACGCGCTGAGTGTCCGCTGGTGGAATGGCGAAAAAAGCTGGCCCGGACGAGCTTTTTCCGCGGCTGAACGCCGCCGAACCGCGGGCAGGACAAATTAATCAGGTTAACAGTGGCGGATCGATGCAAGATAGGGGTACACATTTGGCACAGCATGTTCTTCCCGCTGTGAAATTTAATATGTAGAGTTTCGTGGTTCTAAACTTATATCTTCGTCGAAAATGGCCATCAAGCGTTGCGAGTATGGAGACAGGCTGTAGGTCGGCGCGACGGAATCTCGTGAGCAGACAGCGCCGAATCCGCCGAAACAATGACGATATTCCTTGGTGTCGCTGCGATTTTCCAAGGCGGAATTTGGCAGCGATATGGCGCGCCGAATGGCGTTAAGAAATGATGTTACACACTACGCGTCTGTATGGCGCAATGTCCCGGAATAATGCGCCCGTTAAAAGTCTACTCGTGGGTTTGAGGTGTTGCATGACCCTCGTGCAGTGGCGGTTCTGCCATTGGGGCACATGAGGAAGTGCCTCACCTTAATTAGCCAAACATATAAAGTATAATATTTTATTCCCCTAAATATTCAATAACTTTAGTAGAGTTATAAGGAACGAAATATTTAATAGAGAAAACAATTTTCCGAACAGTTAACCCTCGCCCTACAGCCCCCCCCCCCTCAGGTTTTTATTGCATAACCTTTTATTCATGAGGCGCATCTTGCTGAAAGTTACAGTAGCTGAGCTTACAACAATTAAACGTATGCAATAAAAAAATCGTTCAAATTAATTGAGTAACTTAGGAGATAATCATGTTTTGATGACGTCAATTTTTTTTTGGAAAAACGATAAATATTTGACAAATCGTAAAAACAGAGTTTTTAAGGAAATTGAAAACGCAATTCAGCAAAGATATAAAATTGAATTCTCTTTAAAATAGCCATCTCGGATTTCAAAATTTTGGGTTTTTGACCCCCAAAAATGAGAAAAAAAAACATTATTTTTTTTAATCTTTACAAAATCAATGATAGCTGATTCATGCAGTGTTTCAATAAATATACCACAAATTAGTGTCAAAACATTCGTCAAAAACAAAACATTTGACACATGAATGCGTAACTGCAGACGAATGATGGCACATGGAGCAGCCATGTTTCGATTGCCGGTATTTTCTCCAACAACAATTTTGGCATGGTTTCAGTTCTCCTTCAAGTAGGATATACTGTGTAATTTGTGTTTCACAAATCGTAAAAACAGAGCTTTTAAGGAAATTGAAAACGCAATTCAGCAAAGATATAAAATGGAATTCTCTTTAAAATAGCGATCTCGGATTTCAAAATTTTGGGTTTTTGACCCAAAAAAATGGAAAAAAACAATATTTTTTTTAAATCTTTACAAAATCAAAATTTTCACAAATGTTAGAGGAAAAAAACCCAGAATACATCGTTCTTACCGCTATCTTATGTCAACCTGTTTTGTCATGAGCCAATATATGCTTTCCATACTTCCAACAAAAACAAAACTAATTTCCCTTGCACGTTTGTGAAATAGAATACGGAATTTCAATAGAGACAAGTGTTACTTGATGTGATGCTGCAGTAGCTGATGTTTATTCATGCAGTGTTTCAATAAATATACCACAAATTAGTGTCAAAACATTCGTCAAAAACAAAACATTTGAGACATGAATGCGTAACTGCAGACGAATGATGGCACATGGAGCAGCCATGTTTCGATTGCCGGTATTTTCTCCAACAACAATTTTGGCATGGTTTCAGTTCTCCTTCAAATAGGATATACTGTGTAATTTGTGTTCCACAAATCGTAAAAACAGAGTTTTTAAGGAAATTGAAAACTCAGTTCAGCAAAGATATAAAATGGAATTCTCTTTAAAATAGCGATCTCGGATTTCAAAATTTTGGGTTTTTGACCCAATTTTTTTTTTTTTATAAATCTTTACAAAATCAAAATTTTCAAAAATGTTAGAAAAAAACAGAATACATGTGAGAGAACTGAGTATGGACAATATCCAAACCAAATTTCAAAGCAATATCTCTATTTTTGACTGAGTAATGGCTCTCTAAGTTTAGGAAACTCATGACGTCATTTTTCGAAATAACGTCTTGGGACCTTTTCTGACAAGATACGAACAAATAATTACCTTTTCTGTATTTCCGAGAAAAAATTGCTCTAGGAACATGCCTTTTTATTTACATTTATAATTTTATAATTTTGAGGTTTTCTGACAAACCAAATCGCTGTTCTGGACGTGGTCGATCCGAGGTCATTCACTTGACCTGGAAGGTCACCCGTTGACCTGAAACCTAAAAATCGCATACTGTTAGACTCCTCTCACGATAGGCAACTTGCTGGTTCTTACTGCATTGCTCTAAGTTGCTTGGTTTGGCAGTTAACAGGGAGGCCTGTCAGCCCCCCCCCCCCCTCTCCGTAGTGCGAAGGTGAAAAAAAGCTCCCGTAGGGCGAGGGTTAAAACGCGTCTCATTGACATGTTATTTAAAGATGTTTGTTGGTATTGATAGGCCGAAATCAGCCTAGCCATTAACATTTATCATTGTGAAAATTTAGGCTTTAGCCCAAACCCGTGTTTCGCCCAGATCTTTGGCGGTATTTCAGCGTAACAGCACCACTGAACTCAATAACAACTGAAAGGGACAAGGGTGCCTGAGAGCGGTCGCGACCGGCCGCCACACTAGAACGCTGGGCCGGGCGAGGGGTGGGGACAGGGTCGTCGCCACCGGGGGAGCCAGCAAGCCCCCCCCACACTCTACAAAAGTGGGGGTGATTGCCCCCCCCCCCGATACAACCGCGATCCAAACCTTAAGGTATTTAGGCTAACAATATACATTGTTTGCAAAATATTTTTGTCCATCGCTCAAAACGATGCGGGGCAGAATTTTTGGGAAGACACAAATTGGATACATCCTTGATACAGCCTTGAGGGGCGCCACCCGATCGACAGGGGCGCCACCAATATTGGGGAACATTTTGCAGGGGGGGGGGGGCGCCTACGGACGGACGTAGTGGCGCCGTCACTAACAGGAGGGGGGGGGGGGGGGGGGGGGGGTGCCGTCACCAGCCGGAGGGCCGCCGTGACTGGCCGGAAATGGGCAGTCACTAGTCGGAGGGGCGCCGTCATTCGCCAGAGGAGCGTGGGCCATCACTCGCCGGAGGGGGCGGTCACTGGCGAGAGAGGCGCCGTCACTGTCCGGAGGGGCGCCGTCAATGGTCGGAGAGGCGCCGTCACTGGTCGGAGGGGCGCCGTCGCTCGCGGAGGGGCGCGGTCACTGACCGGAGGGGCGCGGTCACTGATCGGAGGGGCGCCATCACTCGCCGGAGAGGCGTAGTCACTGGCCGGAGGGGCGCCTTCACTGGCCGGAGGGGCTCCGTCCCTGGTTGGAGGGTGCCGTCACTAGTCGGGGGGGGGGGGGCGCCTTCACTGGCCGGAGAAGCTCCGTCACTGGTCGGAGGGACTCCCTCCCTGGTTGGAGGGTGCCGTCACTGGTCGGAGGGGCGCCTTCACTGACCGAAGGGGCGCCTTCACTGGCCAGAGGGGCGCCTTCACTGGCCGGAGGGGCGCCGTCACTGGTTGGAGGGCGCCTTCACTGGCCGGAGGGGCTCCGTCCCTGGTTAGAGGGTGCCGTCATTAGTCGGAGGGGCGCTTTCACTGGCCGGAGGGGCTCCGTCACTGGTCGGAGGGACTCCCTCCCTGGTTGGAGGGCGCCGTCACTGGTCGGAGGGGCGCCTTCACTGACCGGAGGGGCGCCTTCACTGGCCAGAGGGGCGCCTTCACTGGCCGGAGGGGCGCCGTCACTGGTTGGAGGGCGCCGTCACAGGCCGGAGGGGCGCCTTCACTGACCGGAGGGGCGCCTTCACTGGCCAGAGGGGCGCCTTCACTAGCCGGAGGGGCGCATCCCTGGTTGGAGGGCGCCGTCACTGGTCGGAGAGGCGTAGTCACTGGCTGGAGGGGCGCCTTCACTGGCCAGAGGGGCTCCGTCCCTGGTTGGAGGGCGCCGTCACTGGTCGGAGGGGCGCCGTCGCTCGCCAGAGGGGCGCTGACACGTGCCGGAGAGGCGCCGTCTATGGCAGGGAACGCCTTCACCGGCCGGGGGCGCCGTCACATATCTGACGTACCTTCGAATTTGCTTGTCAAGAGCTTTTGAACGTTTTTTTCTGTGTCTTTCTAGCCTTTTTAGTTTTCGAGTTAGAAGGGGGGGTCCCAAAACAGTGAAATCCACTGTCCTGACCGTGGACCTCCATTGAAAATGCACTAGTTCCTCGGCCCCGGCCTCGGGGAATCTACTGTCCGGTTTTCCCGCGCCGTGCGGGGGGGGGGGGGGAGTTTAGACGCCCCCCCCTCTAATGATTTTCGAGAATAGCAAAAAACGGCGTCGCTGCGCGCCGCCGTTTATGGCACAGCTGTTAAGGCATCAATTGCCCACATATTGTAACACTCTTGATCACGGGTCATCTCAGGTCAGGTCACCAGGCCAGGTCAAACCCCACCTCCAAAAAAATGTGCGGTCGTACCACAGCCACAGGTTTTGGCCGATCGATTTCGTACTTACAGGATTGCATAAGGGTAATGGTACATACAGTTTGTTTATCTCGTTGTTTTATATCGGTGACCTAAGGTCGGTTCAATGTTGTGACCTCCCCATTATAAGTCAATGGGGAAATACTAAAATGCTTCCTATTCTGAGGATACGCATGATATCAGCCTAATTCCTTCTGGATCATGTTATTACAGGTCATTCTTGAAGACCCAGGTGCATATTTGGTTCAGTGGCCCCACATGTTGAATCTATCGTCCGGATTTTTTCCGGATTTTTTATTAAAAAATTATCTATTATTATTGGCAATGCAGATCTGAACTGCAACTGCTAATTTAGAATGAAAAAAAATATACATACATACTGACAAGATGAATATGATGATTAAGTGAATAATACATCTGAAGTGGTTTTGACGATCATTGTTTCTAAGGACATGATCGCTTAGTAAATTTTGACAGGAATGACATAGTAATGATTTTTGCTGCCATTTTGACCCCCGAGTACTTCACATGAGAGAGAGCATTTTGCCCCCGACCTTATCCACAAGGACAGCACACTTTACCACCCCTGGGGCCCTTTCTTCCCAAATAACGTGGCTCTTGCCTTCCCATCGCCGCCGCGGCCTTTGCCCTGAGAGGCCGGTCAGGGTGCAAAATGCGTTATCCGGCAGTTTCTCCGGCAGGCAGTTCGACTGGGCGTGGCCCAGATCTGCCTGCATCAGTCAACAGCAGCGTCATTTTACTCGCGCGGCGGAATTTGTCCGCACTTCGGCGTCGTAAAGGATTTTTGCTTTGGCGGTCACGCAGCTTTCTGTCGGGTATAAAGTCGCGTGGAGATCTGGAGCAGACAGACACTGCAGTCGGCTGCTCCCACGGCAGCGCTCCCAGCCCAGCCCAGCACTGCCCTATCATAGCAGCCGACATGAGAGCCGTACTCGGGGTAAGTTAGTCGCCTATAGCTATACAATAGTCGCCTGAGGCCTATACAGGGCCTGAGCCCTATATAATATATACAATAGTCGCCTGAGGTGGTCCCTCGTCTATAGATAGGTAACACTTTCAGCCGCGGATTCACTTTGGCTGTTCAATTCCAACCAAAATGTGAATTCACTCTGTTTCTTGACTAAAACATTCGTCAAAAACAAAACATTTGAGACATGAATGCGTAACTGCAGACGAATGATGGCACATGGAGCAGCCATGTTTCGATTGCCGGTATTTTCTCCAACAACAATTTTGCATGGTTTCAGTTCTCCTGCAAGTAGGATATACTGTGTAATTTGTGTTTCACAAAGCAACGCTAGCGCAAAAAGTCACCGAAAACTATTGAATGTCTTTCCTCTTTTAGCCCGGTGAACAAGTTTCTCACATAATTCATCAATAACAATGCAATGCTAAGATGGCAGGGTTCAATTACTATAAAGCTACAACCAAAAGCAATTGGACATGTCATATGTACCGTTTATCAAACCTGTATTATCTCGAATTGTCGCATACCTCATATTAGCCGTTTTCACGAAGGATTATTGCGCTGAGAAGTTTCTGAAAGATTCTGAAAGTTTTGAAAAACTACACAACTTTTACATGCGACGTTTGGCCAGAAGTGTCCCTCATAATTTTGTAATATGTTGGTAAGAATAAAATATGTTGACAAAAATGCGGTTTGGTGGTAATGAGCAAGATAAGTATTGATACAATCTTCCTGAAAGTTTCAGGCAGATTCAGGAAGTTTCAGGAAGATTCTATCAATACTTATCTTGCTTATTACCATTAAACCGCCATTTTGTCAGCATATGTTATTCTTACCCACATATTATACAATTATGACGGACATTTCTAGCCAAAATGGCATGTTAAAGTTGTGCAGTTTTTCAAAGCTTTCAGAATCTTTCAGAAACTTTTCAGCGCAATAATCCTTCGTGAGAACGGCTAGTACTGATGCAGAGGTAAATATAAGAGATCTCTTGGCCCTGTGACGGTGTTTTCCGTCGTTCGTGAACTAACCCAGTAGTCTGCGGCGTACTAAGACGTAACATCAGAAGCTGAATGAAATGTAACGGCATGTTTTCCTACTGGTCACTACCAGGCCTACAGCAGATGGCGATTGACACTTCCAATGTGCCAAGGAAAGCAGGCCCTTCACCGTGCTTTAGACAGCCCACTGTGGCCGAAAATTCACCGAAATATAATTGTGTTTTTTATTTTATAATTCTGATTGTCAACGACGAAGAAAGGTCATTTGTATTTGTTATATCTATTCTTGTGGCAATTGCTCTGTTTCAGCTGCTGCTGCTAGCGGCGCTGGCTGCACAATGCTCTGCGCAGTTCGGGGCGTTGTTTGGAGACGACGGTCTATTCGGTGACGACGGCCCATTCGATGACGACGGCCCATTCGGTGACGACGGCCCATTCGGTGACGACGGCCCATTCGGTGACGACGGTCCATTCGATGACGACTTCTCCGACGACGACCGTTTCGAGTTCGACGACGACGACAATTTCGGCTCTGACGGCTGGCTGAGCCTGCTGAGGGGTCGTGGCATCGGTGGAAAATTGAGACTGTACCGCCTGCTTCTTCGTCTGCTCCGCATCCTCGGCCTCCACAGCCGGTCGGGACTCGCTCGCGGACGCGGAATCGGCAGAATTGGGTCCGGCGGACTGAGCGGACTGGGCAGATTCGGCGTCCTCAGCGGTGGCCTCGGGGGCATTGGGGGCCTGTCCAGGGGAGGCCGAGGCAGTCTGGGTGGATACCGTGCCTTCAGAGGAGTTGGGCGCTCCAGCAGTCTGGGTAGCATTGTGAGCGGAGGACGGCCAATGCGAGGCTTCAGCGGCGTTAGCTACGCTACGCCGTTTACTGGCGGCGGGGGTGTAAGCTCCTCCACCGCGGGTAGACAGGGCGTTGGATCGGGAGGATTCAGCAGCTACTACCGTCCCTACTACAACAACTACCGACCCTACTACAACGTCCACCGGCCTTACCAGAACACCTACACTCCGTACAAGTCGTACGCGCTGGGAGGGTCCAGTCAGTTCCGCAGCAACGCGAGAACTGGAGGCTCTGTCAGTGCCGGCAGCTATGGCAAGTAAGCAACTGTTCCCCAGTTGCAAAAACAACCCAGATCGCTGCTTCAAGACCGACCATAGACGCTCTATGCTACTTCATTGCAGCAGAGGCGTTTGCTACTTAGGTGACGGGGAGAGACATCAAGTGATGGTGGAGACGCATTTTAACACGCTGACAGTGCCGTGTTTGCTGGGGGAGAGGCCGGAAATGTGTGGGAAATTCGCAGAGCAAGAGGCTGTGCACTGAGTGGTGTGGGATGAGGCTCCATGGATAATTTGGATATGTCGGGATCACATATTACGCGAGATCCCGGTTTATCAGCTTGATCACGGGTCAGGTATATAAAGGTTATTCTTGCCTATTAATTTATTTACCTTCTTCTCTTTCGCGCGAATCCCCTGTTACATCTGTGTACTCTCCAAACTATGACAATACATGTGCATTGCATATTGACGTTGTTTAATGAGATAGACGGTGACACGGCCGGCATCGCCATGGCAACGGGAGCTTCTCGACATTGTCTGAGCTCGGTCGTTTAAAGCTCTTGATCTTGGTTGCCACTGTACAACTTATAATGTAGCACACAACTTAAGCGTTCTCACATGGACAAACTGCGGACGTTTGACCTCCAAATGAACAGACCTCTGGCAAACTGCAAGATAAACAATCAGACTCGGCCCGCAGAAGGCTAAACAATTCAGCAGGTGAATATCTAGTATAGTTTGGTAACGTTTATCTTATTATCTAATCCAATTAGCAATAATGCAACTAGAGGGAAATGAATACACTCCGTAGTTCTGGTCACGCTATACAAAACGAGCAGAACAACATGATCTTTTCCCACTATACTCAGCGTCTCTGGCTTGGTGACAGTTTTCGTATACACAATTTATAACGTGATCGAGAACGACAGCTTTTCGAAACCAAGTTAGTTTCCATAGGCTGATAATCTCTATAGGTACTTGCATGGGGTATCTATGTGTTTCAACATTGATCACGCTTAGTTACTTTTATAACTACGAATCACCGCAACAGTAGGATAGAGGGACGAGCTGGGTGCAGATTTTTAGAGCCAGCGATTCCTTTCCGTGTTAATGTGTGACGACTGTGACAATATGACAAGGTGCTGTGAATTCTAGAAGGTTTTGTAAATAGCAGCACCATCAGAGTTCTTGCTGTGCGTGATTTATGTGACAGCTACCATAGCAGTTACCCTAGTTTTCGATGCCCATTTACCCGGAACTTTCCAGATCTTCGAGATGCAAGCTATGTCAGCAACGCCAATAATGTTAGTTGTTAGTTGGCAGACATTTTCTAGGAGGTATTTCAAGCCACGTGTCTCAGCATTTTGTCATTGCACATGAAGCATAACACAAATCACCTGATCAAGCTATTTGTAAAACTGTCCTGTTCGACCTAAATCCACGTGACTAACCAGAAATCAGAACGTGGTATGAACATTACCCCCATTGACTGGGGGGGAGGGGGGCTGGGGCGTTTAACGCCCCCCTGATACCTTTTCGTAATAGCTCAGAAACCAATAGCGCTATCAACGTGAAATTTCGGATACCTTCTTCGAAATCACGTTTACGTCTTCTGGAGAGAAAAAAAATCGTCGGTTTTAGTTATGGGGAATTTAATGACGTCACTACCCACGAGTTTTACACCAAAATCAGCTAAAATGTAACAGACTGTACAAATGCCATATTTTTTTTAAAAGAAAAATGCAATCCAAAAACGTCAAAAGCTAGCAAAAGGGAACGGCTACAAAATGGCTATCTCGGATTTGTGAAAATGTAGTTTTTTTTACCCCAATTAAATTAAAACAAATCGGGGAAAATGCCATTTAAAAAAAAAAAGATATTCAAAATCCGGAATATATGTCAGAGACCAACATATGGGAAACTACTATGCCAACTTTCAGAATTATATCACCATTTTTGACTGACTTATGGAATATAAAGTATTGGTAACTCATGACTTCGTATTTACAAACTGCGTTTTTTTTTTGTATTTTATTGACCAGATACAGACACATAAATGACACCACTGTGTTTCTGACACATAACTAATCTAGAAACATACCACTTTTATGTATATTTATCAATTAAAAATGTTGACCTTCATTGACCTAAACTTGACCTGAACTTGACATTGGCTTCACGTAAATGAAGTCAGGTGGTACAATGACTATCACTATCGAATTATATGTGGAAAATAACTCAAAACATATGTTGCATGAATTGCGTAGATATTTTGAGCATAGTGACCTTTTGTGACCTGACCTTGACCTTGATCATGGCTAACAATTTCACTTTAGCTCATACAGGTTGTGTATAATACATTTTGCAGCATTTTGGGTGATGATGGTCGTAATCGAAGGCTTTGGATGGAAGAAAGTATGGCTCATAAACTCAAATACGTCGATTTTGACCTTTGACCTGACCGTGACCTGACAGGGCTGATATTTTACATCACTTTGACATGTTTGAGCATGATTTAGATTCGTCTCATTGAGAGCTTTCAAATTCCCCCTTTGCACGTCTCGCTGCGAGCATTTGTTTGGAAGATAACCAGGGGGCGTTTAACCCCCCCCCCCCTCCAGTCAATGGCGTTCGGGTGAGACCCCAGTCAATGCCGGGTTAAGAAACTGTATGTCATAACGGCGCGTCCAGCAGACAACTTTGGTAGCGGGAAAAACATAAACACCTGAGTATCAATATATTATGCAATATACATTATCAAATTATTTGGGGAGGATATTCGCCCACTTTACCGCCCTCTCGATCCGTCTATGATGGGAGAGAAAAGATCAAAGAACGATAGGTAATACAACGATTATCACAGCGATTTCTGCAGAGCAGCGGCAGCCAGTAGTTCCTTAATTCGCCAAGGCCGCGAGTGTTCTGACCCCGTGCTGTAGATGTCGCCCCACTCCAGCAGCACCGCCGCCGATCACGGCTTGTGGCGCCATCTCCGCGGAGGATCGCCGGTCATGTCGATGAACCACGCTGCGCTGGGTCGGAGAGCGCCCCGTGGCGTTCAGACAGCCAGCGAGGGGACCAGTTCGCCATTGCATTCACCGATGCACGTCAGAAGGCGAGGGGCCGATAGGAATTGATCGACGTGTGTACTGTCAACTGTGTAATGTTTGCTAGATGTCGCCGAAGACGGGCGACCGACGAACTTCGACGCTCGCAGGCCGACCACATCCAGGGGCCGGACCGATTAAAATACCGTCTCCTGATCCATGGGGTTTGAACAGAGAGAGTTATGGGCGTAGAGTATTTCGCACGCACACACCTGGTCTTACGTTTCCCACATGGACCCGACCTGACCTCTCTTGGTCAGCATTTGACCTAAGGTCATTTGGGGACCCAGCCGCTGGTACCATTGCACAGCGCATAACTGGTATAAAACACGGAAAAAAGCAAGTCCAAATGTGACCCAGGTGATGCGCTAACATTCGCCGAAAACACCTACTTGATAGCTATCACAGTTTGACCTTGACAATTAAACGTCACTGCGAGAGGTGCAGTCTGGGTTGAGGCCAGGTTCGATTTTGCACAGCAGATTGAGGCCTACCAAAAGGAGCTACGGAGATGAATCCAACGCTAAAATACTCCTACATACTTGGTCTTGCGTTTCCTACATCGACCCAACCTCTCAAGGTCACCATTTGACCTAAGGTCATTTGGGGACTCAGCCGCTGGTACCATTGCACAGCGCATAACTGGTATACACAAAATATTTTACAAATTGAAAAGCGCACTAAATGGCGAAACGTGACCCAGGTGATGTGCTAACATTTTCCGAAAGCACCTACTTGATAGCTATCACGGGTTGACCTTGACAATTAAACGTCACGAGAAACGTCAATTAAACGTTGCGTGAGGTGCAGCCCGGATTCAGCCCAGTTTCGATTTCGCACATCACATTGTGTCCTACTCAGAAGAGCTACGGAGATGAATCTTATGCTAAAAAAAACTCATACATACTTGGTCTTACGTTTCACACAACGACTTGACCTCTCAAGTTCACCATTTGACATAAGGTCATGTGGGGATTCAGCCACCGGTACCATTGCACAGCGCAAAACTGGTATACACAAATTATTTTACAAATTAAAAAGCATGGCGAAACGTGACCCAGGTGATGCGCTAACATTAGCCGAAAACGCCCACTTGATTGCTATTCCAGTTTGACCTTGACAATTAAACGTCACGATAAACGTCAATTAAACGTTGGGAGAGGTGCTGCACAGGTTCAGTCCAGGCTCGATTCGGCACAACACATTGTGCCCTACCCAGAGAGGTAATTGGGGGTAATTAAAAAACACGCACATATATTGGCGGACAATATGGAAATTAGAGGAAAACGCACTTTTTTATTTTTGGCGTTGTTAGGCAATATATTGACAAGAATTTTGCGAAGTGAAAAATGGAAATTGAAATCAGAAGTGTACCCGGGGTCACACGAGGTCAGAGGCGCAGCCAGGGGGGGGGGGCGCAAGGGGGTCAATTCCCCCTCCCCTTTACGGGTTACAGAGGGCCCCACCTAAATTGGCCCAGATACCATTTGCATTAGCTAAATGGATTTCAAAAAGTCACAGAGGAGCCCTCAAACCAGGCAAGGGTCACTCGGGTGCATGTCAACGGCCCTCAGAGACACGGAAGGGCTTTCGAAGCCAGCTCAGGTGGCCTATTGGGCATGTACAGGGCCCATTGAACCCACTAAATGGCGCAAAAACATGCCCAGGGACCTTTCAATCATGCTCTGAGACCCATTGAGCCCACTCAGGGGCCCCAAAAACCTGCCCAGGGGCCTCTAGCGCATGTCCACTTGTCCACTTGGCCAATTGAGCCCACCTACGGCCCAACAAACCTTGCCCAGTGACCTCTCGAGCATGTCCA
The DNA here is from genome assembly GCA_036785665.1 of Chirona hameri. Taxonomy (NCBI): domain Eukaryota; kingdom Metazoa; phylum Arthropoda; class Thecostraca; order Balanomorpha; family Balanidae; genus Chirona; species Chirona hameri. The sequence continues at coordinate 70,142 of JAXIVJ010001114.1, read as the reverse complement.
GGGGCCCATTGAGTATGTTCAGGGGCCTTTCGAGCCTGCCCAGGGGCCCATTATAGTATGTTTTGGGACCTCTGGAACCTGCCCAGGGCCCATTATAGTTTTCTCAGGGGCCCATCGAGTCTGTTCAGGGGTCTCTCGAGTTTGCCCAGGGTCCATTGAGTCTGTTAAGGGGCCTCTGGAACCTGCCCAGAGGCCTCTCGAACTTGCCCAGGGGCCCAATGAGTCAGTTCAAGGGCCTCTTGAACCTGCCTAGGGGCCATTAGAGTCTATTCAGGGGCCTCTCGAGCTGTCTCAATGGTCCATCGATCCTGTTCAAGGGCCTCTCAAACATGCCCAGGGGCTATTAGAGTCTGTTCAGGGTCCTCTCGGCTTGCCAAGGGGCCATTGAGTCTGTTCAGGGGCCTCTCGAGCAAATCTAGAGGGCCATTGAGTCTGTAAACGGGGACCTCAAGCCTGCCCAGGGGCTGCTAGCCGTCGCCTGGAGCGCCTGCTACAGCTGGAGCGCCTGCCACCCGTGGTCGGCGCGGTCATAATGATCGGTAATGTGCTGTATTCTGACCCACCTGGTGCAATGTTTTCTTGGGTTTAAAAATGGTAATTTGATAAGTCCGATGCGTTTTTGAATTCGGGAGGGGGGAGGGGGGGGGGAGGGGGGTAGTACAAAACAATTTAACAATTTTCCTCTCAGGAGAGTGGGTGCTGCAATATTTGTCAGTCAGGGGTATCGCCGACGGCAAGGTCGGGGTGGGGGTTCCTAGCCTGACGAGTTCCAAAAAAGGCGACGCGAACGCAAAGACGAGGAGATCGGCACTCGGAAGCTGCTCCAGCGGTGCCCAATTTGCTGGACCGAAGAGCTAGTAGTGGGAACAGGCCAGGACCATCTCCCAAGCCATCCCCCCCCCCCCCCCCAGGGTCCTCCAAATCCACAGGAACCATTTATGCGCGGAAAAGTCGTTCTGCCTATTGCCGCTTTCAAACCATTTGCACTGTTACCAGTTGTTTGTTACAGTTCGGTACATATGTATACAGTTATTATTATCATATGTACTATTGAGCGCTGAATGCCACTGGTCATCGTAATTTTACTATCCGAGGCTAATGTATATGAAAAACTAACTTAATTTCAACATTTGTCATCATACCGAGATGCGCAACCAGGAAAAAAGGTTACCTTCTTGGTTCCACTCACGGTCTAGTTCCAATATTAAAATTTCGTTTTCCAGGACCTAAAATTAACATTTTCACGCCGCTTCGCGGTGTCACATCGGTGGCCATCGTCATAACGAAGGCATAGTCATCGTCATCGGTTCGTCGTAACGCTGAATTGAATGAGTTGCATTTTTAGCTTCTTATCCTCTACAAGGCCCACCGCCTATATTTCTGGGTTTTATCAGGCAAACCCGTCAAAATTTCGCGCCGTTTCGCGGCGCTAACAAACAAGTACCTACCTACAAGTACCTACCTGGTACCTAGTCCAATATAAGAGAAAGATTGCTGGTTGTTAGATAGAGTTAAACAAAATGGCAACCAAAATAGTTAATTAAAATAAAGAAGCATTAACTCATGCTCATTTTTTTAAATTAAGGTCAAATATCAGGTCACGGTAAGATCAAAGGTCAAAATCGAGGTATTTGAGTGTATGGTCCATACTTGCCATCCAAAGTCTTCGATGCGACCATTATGACCCAAAGTGCTCTTAAAGGTAAAATGCACATGACGCATGAGCAAAAGTGAGAATTTTGGCAAAGGTCACGATCAAGGTCAGGTCACACAAGGTAACTATGCGCAAACAAATATACGAAAGCCAAGCGACACATGTTCAATGGGTTATTCTACACGTATAATTCGATCGTGATAATCATTCTACCACCTGGCCTCATTTCAGTGAAGTTGAAACTCGTGAGTAGTGACGTTACCAAATTCGCTATATCTCGATTTTTCGTCAAAATTGCTTAATTTGTGCACAGAAGACGGAAAGTCCGTGTAGGATAAGGTATAAAAAGTTTCACGTTGATGTCGCTATTGGTTTTGAGCTATTGCGAACATACGTCAGGGGAGATATTTCCCCCCCCCCCCCCCAGTCAATGACAACCACTAAGTAATGGTTCCAAGTAAGGCCTCGGGCCTTCTGGAGGATGCAGACCGGCCAAAAACGTTGGTTTGAGGGGCCGTCGGACAGAAGTCCAAAACCCATGAGATTTCGTCTGTTTTTGCATTATGAATTGATAAAAAAATACTCTCCTTTGTACAAGTTGCCTAGCATTTCTTTAATATGTGTACAGCCATGAAGCTGGTAGGCTACCTTGGATCCGTCCCTGTTCGCCCCCCCCCCCCCGATCGTTTTCAAAAATCCACACCGTTGCGTGGATCGTCACAAAGCTTGAAACTGTCGTGTGTGCAAATTTCACTGTCATCGGTGCTGCCGTCTGTGCTGTGCGTGTGGCTAAGGGAATCAGGACACACTCACACGTACGGCTAGAAAATTAGTGATGTAGACAAGCGGTCTCAGCTTGCTTCGCTGCGCGAAGAGGCGACGCCGTTGGCGTCGGTGGTGCCGTTAACGTATTTGGGGTTACACTGAATCGATGGAAAATTGCATTTACCAACTTGTGATCCGTCAAACGGGAGTGCGTTTCAAGTGCAGCATGTTCTTCGAGAACATATATAATAATATGCTATTTTGAGACATTTAGCGGCCCCGCTCAGCTGAGGTCCCTAGAACCATCGTAGTGCGAACTAATGCTAAAAGCTTTTTCAAGCGCCCGCTATTTGATTATTATTATTATTTTTATTTTTATTTTATAAATTTAGTCCGAATGTTTTGTGTGGATGGATTTCCGAGGTCAGGACCCACGCTAAGCAGAGCTTGTTGCGCAGGTCCTGACCTCACCACCCGATCGCGCAATTCCTGTTGGCCGGCAGAATTTAGAGACGAAAGTTTTACGTGCCCGACATACCTGGACACGGTCCGCCCCGCTCACTGACGTCACCTGACCTTGAGTGCGACCGCTGCCACCGGCCACAGGCCATCCCAGTCAGGAGCAAATAGCGAGCGCCGAAGCGACTCGAACCCGGGCTGCCACTACCGGGATAGGTCAGAAGTCCAGCGCTCTCCCACTGAGCTACCGGGGCGGACTGAATTGAATTTATCATTGCGAGAGAAGGAAAACATGCCCCTTCTGGGGCGTGCTGTGACCGACACAGACACCTGGAGCGACTTGATGTTTTGCCGTAGATCGTGACAAAGCTTGAAGCTGTTGTATGTGCAAATTTTACCGTCATCGGTGCTGCCGTCTGTGCTGTGCGTGTGAATAAATAAGGAGGACACATACATAGATACACAGACAGACGACAGACGTACGGCTAGACAATATAGTGATTTAGATATATCGCTAACCAGCAATTACTTCAACGTTAACTATTTCCTTTTCAATTCAAATTTACCTTTTTATTGGACATAATTTATAATTTTTCATTTATGTTTTTTATCGTATATATGTACGTGGGTCTGTGCTGGCAGACCCACTGAGACAGCAGACCCACGAAAAACGCTCCGCTCGCTGCGCTGCGGCTCAGGAAAAAAAAATGACGAAGTGCTCCGCCGGCTCGTATACAGGTATAGTGATCGCATATATAACTAGTAAAGTGATCAGGTACTTTATTCATTGCGCACGCTAAAGTCGGCCGCACACAAGACCATTCGGCGCGCGGACTCCGCGATATCGCTACGATTTTCCGCTCATTTTCAGTGATTTTCCGCGTTCGCGGTAGCCGAAACGATGAAAAACGCAAGCTAAACGCGCTGAGTGTCCGCTGGTGGAATGGCGAAAAAAGCTGGCCCGGACGAGCTTTTTCCGCGGCTGAACGCCGCCGAACCGCGGGCAGGACAAATTAATCAGGTTAACAGTGGCGGATCGATGCAAGATAGGGGTACACATTTGGCACAGCATGTTCTTCCCGCTGTGAAATTTAATATGTAGAGTTTCGTGGTTCTAAACTTATATCTTCGTCGAAAATGGCCATCAAGCGTTGCGAGTAGGGAGACAGGCTGTAGGTCGGCGCGACGGAATCTCGTGAGCAGACAGCGCCGAATCCGCCGAAACAATGACGATATTCCTTGGTGTCGCTGCGATTTTCCAAGGCGGAATTTGGCAGCGATATGGCGCGCCGAATGGCGTTAAGAAATGATGTTACACACTACGCGTCTGTATGGCGCAATGTCCCGGAATAATGCGCCCGTTAAAAGTCTACTCGTGGGTTTGAGGTGTTGCATGACCCTCGTGCAGTGGCGGTTCTGCCATTGGGGCACATGAGGAAGTGCCTCACCTTAATTAGCCAAACATATAAAGTATAATATTATATTCCCCTAAATATTCAATAACTTTAGTAGAGTTATAAGGAACGAAATATTTAATAGAGAAAACAATTTTCCGAACAGTTAACCCTCGCCCTACAGCCCCCCCCCCCTCAGGTTTTTATTGCATAACCTTTTATTCATGAGGCGCATCTTGCTGAAAGTTACAGTAGCTGAGCTTACAACAATTAAACGTATGCAATAAAAAAAATCGTTCAAATTAATTGAGTAATTTAGGAGATAATCATGTTTTGATGACGTTAATTTTTTTTTGGAAAAACGATAAATATTTGACAAATCGTAAAAACAGAGTTTTTAAGGAAATTGAAAACGCAATTCAGCAAAGATATAAAATGGAATTCTCTTTAAAATAGCCATCTCGGATTTCAAAATTTTGGGTTTTTGACCCCCAAAAATGAGAAAAAACATTATTTTTTTTAATCTTTACAAAATCAATGATAGCTGATTCATGCAGTGTTTCAATAAATATACCACAAATTAGTGTCAAAACATTCGTCAAAAACAAAACATTTGAGACATGAATGCGTAACTGCAGACGAATGATGGCACATGGAGCAGCCATGTTTCGATTGCCGGTATTTTCTCCAACAACAATTTTGGCATGGTTTCAGTTCTCCTTCAAGTAGGATATACTGTGTAATTTGTGTTTCACAAATCGTAAAAACAGAGCTTTTAAGGAAATTGAAAACGCAATTCAGCAAAGATATAAAATGGAATTCTCTTTAAAATAGCGATCTCGGATTTCAAAATTTTGGGTTTTTGACCCAAAAAAATGAGAAAAAAAACTATATTTTTTTAAATCTTTACAAAATCAAAATTTTCACAAATGTTAGAGGAAAAAAACCCAGAATACATCGTTCTTACCGCTATCTTATGTTAACCTGTTTTGTCATGAGCCGATATATGCTTTCCATACTTCCAACAAAAACAAAACTAATTTCCCTTGCACGTTTGTGAAATAGAATACGGAATTGCAATAGAGACAAGTGTTACTTGATGTGATGCTGCAGTAGCTGATGTTTATTCATGCAGTGTTTCAATAAATATACCACAAATTAGTGTCAAAACATTCGTCAAAAACAAAACATTTGAGACATGAATGCGTAACTGCAGACGAATGATGGCACATGGAGCAGCCATGTTTCGATTGCCGGTATTTTCTCCAACAACAATTTTGGCATGGTTTCAGTTCTCCTTCAAATAGGATATACTGTGTAATTTGTGTTCCACAAATCGTAAAAACAGAGTTTTCAAGGAAATTGAAAACTCAGTTCAGCAAAGATATAAAATGGAATTCTCTTTAAAATAGCGATCTCGGATTTCAAAATTTTGGGTTTTTGACCAAATTTTTTTTTTTTTTTAATAAATCTTTACAAAATCAAAATTTTCAAAAATGTTAGAAAAAAACAGAATACATGTGAGAGAACTGAGTATGGACAATATCCAAACCAAATTTCAAAGCAATATCTCTATTTTTGACTGAGTAATGGCTCTCTAAGTTTAGGAAACTCATGACGTCATTTTTCGAAATAACGTCTTGGGACCTTTTCTGACAAGATACGAACAAATAATTACCTTTTCTGTATTTCCGAGAAAAAATTGCTCTAGGAACATGCCTTTTTATTTACATTTATAATTTTATAATTTTGAGGTTTTCTGACAAACCAAATCGCTGTTCTGGACGTGGTCGATCCGAGGTCATTCACTTGACCTGGAAGGTCACCCGTTGACCTGAAACCTAAAAATCGCATACTGTTAGACTCCTCTCACGATAGGCAACATGCTGGTTCTTACTGCATTGCTCTAAGTTGCTTGGTTTGGCAGTTAACAGGGAGGCCTGTCAGCCCCCCCCCTCTCCGTAGTGCGAAGGTGAAAAAAAGCTCCCGTATGGCGAGGGTTAAAACGCGTCTCATTGACATGTTATTTAAAGATGTTTGTTGGTATTGATAGGCCGAAATCAGCCTAGCCATTGACATTTATCATTGTGAAAATTTAGGCTTTAGCCCAAACCCGTGTTTCGCCCAGATCTTTGGCGGTATTTCAGCGTAACAGCACCACTGAACTCAATAACAACTGAAAGGGACAAGGGTGCCTGAGAGCGGTCGCGACCGGCCGCCACACTAGAACGCTGGGCCGGGCGAGGGGTGGGGACAGGGTCGTCGCCACCGGGGGAGCCAGCAGGCCCCCCCCCCACACTCTACAAAAGTGGGGGTGATTGCCCCCCCCGATACAACCGCGATCCAAACCTTAAGGTATTTAGGCTAACAATATACATTGTTTGCAAAATATTTTTGTCCATCGCTCAAAACGATGCGGGGCAGAATTTTTGGGAAGACACAAATTGGATACATCCTTGATACAGCCTTGAGGGGCGCCACCCGATCGACAGGGGCGCCACCAATATTGGGGAACATTTTGCAGGGGGGTGGGCGCCTACGGACGGACGTAGTGGCGCCGTCACTAACAGGAGGGGGGGGGGGGGTGCCGTCACCAGCCGGAGGGCCGCCGTGACTGGCCGGAAATGGGCAGTCACTAGTCGGAGGGGCGCCGTCATTCGCCAGAGGAGCGTGGGCCATCACTCGCCGGAGGGGGCGGTCACTGGCGAGAGAGGCGCCGTCACTGTCCGGAGGGGCGCCGTCAATGGTCGGAGAGGCGCCGTCACTGGTCGGAGGGGCGCCGTCACTCGCGGAGGGGCGCGGTCACTGACCGGAGGGGCGCGGTCACTGATCGGAGGGGCGCCATCACTCGCCGGAGAGGCGTAGTCACTGGCCGGAGGGGCGCCTTCACTGGCCGGAGGGGCTCCGTCCCTGGTTGGAGGGTGCCGTCACTAGTCGGGGGGGGGGGGGGGCGCCTTCACTGGCCGGAGAAGCTCCGTCACTGGTCGGAGGGACTCCCTCCCTGGTTGGAGGGTGCCGTCACTGGTCGGAGGGGCGCCTTCACTGACCGAAGGGGCGCCTTCACTGGCCAGAGGGGCGCCTTCACTGGCCGGAGGGGCGCCGTCACTGGTTGGAGGGCGCCTTCACTGGCCGGAGGGGCTCCGTCCCTGGTTAGAGGGTGCCGTCATTAGTCGGAGGGGCGCCTTCACTGGCCGGAGGGGCTCCGTCACTGGTCGGAGGGACTCCCTCCCTGGTTGGAGGGCGCCGTCACTGGTCGGATGGGCGCCTTCACTGACCGGAGGGGCGCCTTCACTGGCCAGAGGGGCGCCTTCACTGGCCGGAGGGGCGCCGTCACTGGTTGGAGGGCGCCGTCACAGGCCGGAGGGGCGCCTTCACTGACCGGAGGGGCGCCTTCACTGGCCAGAGGGGCGCCTTCACTAGCCGGAGGGGCGCGTCCCTGGTTGGAGGGCGCCGTCACTGGTCGGAGAGGCGTAGTCACTGGCTGGAGGGGCGCCTTCACTGGCCAGAGGGGCTCCGTCCCTGGTTGGAGGGCGCCGTCACTGGTCGGAGGGGCGCCGTCGCTCGCCAGAGGGGCACTGACACGTGCCGGAGAGGCGCCGTCTATGGTAGGGAACGCCCTCACCGGCCGGGGGCGCCGTCACATATCTGACGTACCTTCGAATTTGCTTGTCAAGAGCTTTTGAACGTTTTTTTCTGTGTCTTTCTAGCCTTTTTAGTTTTCGAGTTAGAAGGGGGGGGGGGTCCCAAAACAGTGAAATCCACTGTCCTGACCGTGGACCTCCATTGAAAATGCACTAGTTCCTCGGCCCCGGCCTCGGGGAATCTACTGTCCGGTTTTCCCGCGCCGTGCGGGGGGGGGGGGGAGTTTAGACGCCCCCCCCCCCCCTCTAATGTTTTTCGAGAATAGCAAAAAACGGCGTCGCTGCGCGCCGCCGTTGATGGCACAGCTGTTAAGGCATCAATTGCCCACATATTGTAACACTCTTGATCACGGGTCATCTCAGGTCAGGTCACCAGGCCAGGTCAAACCCCACCTCCAAAAAAATGTGCGGTCGTACCACAGCCACAGGTTTTGGCCGATCGATTTCGTACTTACAGGATTACATAAGGGTAATGGTACATACAGTTTGTTTATCTCGTTGTTTTATATCGGTGACCTAAGGTCGGTTCAATGTCGTGACCTCCCCATTATAAGTCAATGGGGAAATATTAAAATGCTTCCTATTCTGAGGATACGCATGATATCAGCCTAATTCCTTCTGGATCATGTTATTACAGGTCATTCTTGAAGACCCAGGTGCATATTTGGTTCAGAGGCCCCACATGTTGAATCTATCGTCCGGATTTTTTTCGGATTTTTTATTAAAAAAATTATCTATTATTATTGGCAATGCAGATCTGAACTGCAACTGCTAATTTAGAATTTAAAAAAAATATACATACATACTGACAAGATGAATATGATGATTAAGTGAATAATACATCTGAAGTGGTTTTGACGATCAGTGTTTCTAAGGACATGATCGCTTAGTAAATTTTGACAGAAATGACATAGTAATGATTTTTGCTGCCATTTTGACCCCCGAGTACTTCACATGAGAGAGAGCATTTTGCCCCCGACCTTATCCACAAGGACAGCACACTTTACCACCCCTGGGGCCCTTTCTTCCCAAATAACGTGGCTCTTGCCTTCCCATCGCCGCCGCGGCCTTTGCCCTGAGAGGCCGGTCAGGGTGCAAAATGCGTTATCCGGCAGTTTCTCCGGCAGGCAGTTCGACTGGGCGCGGCCCAGATCTGCCTGCATCAGTCAACAGCAGCGTCATTTTACTCGCGCGGCGGAATTTGTCCGCACTTCGGCGTCGTAAAGGATTTTTGCTTTGGCGGTCACGCAGCTTTCTGTCGGGTATAAAGTCGCGTGGAGATCTGGAGCAGACAGACACTGCAGTCGGCTGCTCCCACGGCAGCGCTCCCAGCCCAGCCCAGCACTGCCCTGTCATAGCAGCCGACATGAGAGCCGTACTCGGGGTAAGTTAGTCGCCTATAGCTATACAATAGTCGCCTGAGGCCTATACAGGGCCTGAGCCCTATATAATATATACAATAGTCGCCTGAGGTGGTCCCTCGTCTATAGATAGGTAACACTTTCAGCCGCGGATTCACTTTGGCTGTTCAATTCCAACCAAAATGTGAATTCACTCTGTTTCTTGACTAAAACATTCGTCAAAAACAAAACATTTGAGACATGAATGCGTAACTGCAGACGAATGATGGCACATGGAGCAGCCATGTTTCGATTGCCGGTATTTTCTCCAACAACAATTTTGCATGGTTTCAGTTCTCCTGCAAGTAGGATATACTATGTAATTTGTGTTTCACAAAGCAACGCTAGCGCAAAAAGTCACCGAAAACTATTGAATGTCTTGCCTCTTTTAGCCCGGTGAACAAGTTTCTCACATAATTCATCAATAACAATGCAATGCTAAGATGGCAGGGTTCAATTACTATAAAGCTACAACCAAAAGCAATTGGACATGTCATATGTACCGTTTATCAAACCTGTATTATCTCGAATTGTCGCATACCTCATATTAGCCGTTTTCACGAAGGATTATTGCGCTGAGAAGTTTCTGAAAGATTCTGAAAGTTTTGAAAAACTACACAACTTTTACATGCGACGTTTGGCCAGAAGTGTCCCTCATAATTTTGTAATATGTTGGTAAGAATAAAATATGTTGACAAAAATGCGGTTTGGTGGTAATGAGCAAGATAAGTATTGATACAATATTCCTGAAAGTTTCAGGCAGATTCAGGAAGTTTCAGGAAGATTCTATCAATACTTATCTTGCTTATTACCATTAAACCGCCATTTTGTCAGCATATGTTATTCTTACCCACATATTATACAATTATGAGGGACATTTCTAGCCAAAAATCGCATGTTAAAGTTGTGCAGTTCTTCAAAGCTTTCAGAATCTTTCAGAAACTTTTCAGCGCAATAATCCTTCGTGAGAACGGCTAGTACTGATGCAGAGGTAAATATAAGAGATCTCTTGGCCCTGTGACGGTGTTTTCCGTCGTTCGTGAACTAACCCAGTAGTCTGCGGCGTACTAAGACGTAACATCAGAAGCTGAATGAAATGTAACGGCATGTTTTCCTACTGGTCACTACCAGGCCTACAGCAGATGGCGATTGACTCGTCCAATGTGCCAAGGAAAGCAGGCCCTTCACCGTGCTTTAGACAGCCCACTGTGGCCGAAAATTCACCGAAATATAATTGTGTTTTTATTTTATAATTCTGTTTGTCAACGACGAAGAAAGGTCATTTGTATTTGTTATATCTATTCTTGTGGCAATTGCTTTGTTTCAGCTGCTGCTGCTAGCGGCGCTGGCTGCACAATGCTCTGCGCAGTTCGGGGCGTTGTTTGGAGACGACGGTCTATTCGGTGACGACGGCCCATTCGATGACGACGGCCCATTCGGTGACGACGGCCCATTCGGTGACGACGGCCCATTCGGTGACGACGGTCCATTCGAAGACGACTTCTCCGACGACGACCGTTTCGAGTTCGACGACGACGACAATTTCGGCTCTGACGGCTGGCTGAGCCTGCTGAGGGGTCGTGGCATCGGTGGAAAATTGAGACTGTACCGCCTGCTTCTTCGTCTGCTCCGCATCCTCGGCCTCCACAGCCGGTCGGGACTCGCTCGCGGACGCGGAATCGGCAGAATTGGGTCCGGCGGACTGAGCGGACTGGGCAGATTCGGCGTCCTCAGCGGTGGCCTCGGGGGCATTGGGGGCCTGTCCAGGGGAGGCCGAGGCAGTCTGGGTGGATACCGTGCCTTCAGAGGAGTTGGACGCTCCAGCGGTCTGGGTAGCATTGTGAGCGGAGGACGGCCAATGCGAGGCTTCAGCGGCGTTAGCTACGCTACGCCGTTTACTGGCGGCGGGGGTGTAAGCTCCTCCACCGCGGGTAGACAGGGCGTTGGATCGGGAGGATTCAGCAGCTACTACCGTCCCTACTACAACAACTACCGACCCTACTACAACGTCCACCGGCCTTACCAGAACACCTACACTCCGTACAAGTCGTACGCGCTGGGAGGGTCCAGTCAGTTCCGCAGCAACGCGAGAACTGGAGGCTCTGTCAGTGCCGGCAGCTATGGAAAGTAAGCAGCTGTTCCCCAGTTGCAAAAACAACCCAGATCGCTGCTTCAAGACCGACCATAGACGCTCTATGCTACTTCATTGCAGCAGATGCGTTTGCTACTTAGGTGACGGGGAGAGACATCAAGTGATGGTGGAGACGCATTTTAAGACGCTGACAGTGCCGTGTTTGCTGGGGGAGAGGCCGGAAATGTGTGGGAAGTTCGCAGAGCAAGAGGCTGTGCACTGAGTGGTGTGGGATGAGGCTCCATGGATAATTTGGATATGTCGGGATCACATATTACGCAAGATCCCGGTGTATCAGCTTGATCACGGGTCAGGTATATAAAGGTTATTCTTGCCTATTAATTTATTTACCTTCTTCTCTGTCGCGCGAATCCCCTGTTACATCTGTGTACTCTCCAAACTATGACAATACATGTGCATTGCATATTGACGTTATTTAATGAGATAGACGGTGACACGGCCGGCATCGCCATGGCAACGGGAGCTTCTCGACATTGTCTGAGCTCGGTCGTTTAAAGCTCTTGATCTTGGTTGGCACTGTACAACTTATAATGAAGCACACAACTTAAGCGTTCTCACATGGACAAACCAGCGGACGTTTGGGCTCCAAATGAACAGACCTCTGGCAAACTGCAAGATAAAAAATCAGATTCGGCCCGCAGAAGGCTAAACAATTCAGCAGGTGAATATCTAGTATAGTTTGGTAACGTTTATCTTATTATCGAATCCAATTAGCAATAATGCAACTAGAGGAAAATGAATACACTCCGTAGTTCTGGTCACGCTATACAAAACGAGCAGAACAACATGATCTTTTCCCACTATACTCAGCGTCTCTGGCTTGGTGACAGTTTTCGTATACACAATTTATAACTTGATCGACAACGACAGCTTTTCGAAACCAAGTTAGTTTCCATAGGCTGATAATCTCTATAGGTACTTGCATGGGGTATCTATGTGTTTCCACATTGATCACGCTTAGTTACTTTTATAACTACGAATCACCGCAACAGTAGGATAGAGGAACGAGCTGGGTGCAGATTTTTAGAGCCAGCGATTCCTTTCCGTGTTAATGTGTGACGACTGTGACAATGTGACAAGGTGCTGTGAATTCTAGAAGGTTTTGTAAATAGCAGCACCAGCAGAGTTCTTGCTGTGCGTGTTTATTTGACAGCTACCATAGCAGTTACCCTAGTTTTCGATGCCAATTTACCCGGAACTTTCCAGATCTTCGAGATGCAAGCTATGTCAGCAACTCCAATTATATTAGTTGGCAGACATTTTCTAGGAGGTATTTCAAGCCACGTATCTTCATATTTGAGGTTCATCTTTAACATCTGTATGCTGCAAAGATATATCCTGCAAGGTGCAAAGATGCAGCTTGAGATTTGAGTTTATTTTCTTGTTGTAAAATATGAAGATATGAAATCCTTCGAGTTGTCTCGGGAAGATACAAATATCTTCGATACAAATATCTTCGTGAATACCACAGCAAATCAAAACTCGTGCCTTCGGCGCTCGGTTTTTGCTGGGAACTCACTCAGAAAAGATATTCTTATCTTCCCTGGAGAACTCGAAAGATTCTATATATATATATATATATATATATATATATATATATATATATATATATATATATATATATATATATATATATATATATATATATATCAGCATTTTGTCATTGCGCATGAAGCATAACACAAGTCACCCGATCAAGCTATTTTTAAAACTGTCCTGATCGACCTAAATCCACGATGACTTATCAGAATACAGAACCAGTGGCATCGCCACGCGGTTTCAAAACTTGTATGGACACACCATGACTCGAACCTTTCGAGGGGGAGGGGGTAGGACTTGATCTTTTGCAGGGGCATGGCAATACGGTCAGGTGTTTAAAGGAAACCAGTCACTTTCATAATGTGATTGTTAGCGCTGAGATAGCAGTTTCGAAGGAAATGTCGATAAATCACGTATACTCTGGTTGTGAGGACTCACCTGCTGAATATATTAGATGTTGAGTCCTGTCATTCAGCGTTGTGTCAAAAAACGTAGCGCTGTCTCGAGAAGCTTCATATGTAACAAGGTGATAAAAGCAGCGTTACTGGACCAGCGAGCTTCGCCACTGATAATATTATCATAGTTGTGTATAAGTAATGATGAGATAATCATTACATTTGTACATACTCATTTTTTAAATAATTATTTTAACCAAGTTCCTAGCTTTTTACAGCTCACTTCTATTCTTCTTTCGAAGCACACAATGTAGTGGACCAAGCACCATATCCTCCTGCGATCAAAGCGCTAACTGGAACTCTCACCCTTCTCCGAGGGATATGGGGGCCGGGACGAATTTTTTGCAGAGGCCCACCGAGGGATTTCAACCCCGGTCCCCGGCACAGAAGGCAAATGTCTTATCACTGTGCCAGATTGCTCCCCCGAAGCACACAATGTCATACCAACATGCGCCACTTTCGAATTTTCCGCCACTTTTGCAATTTATACTAAAAATGCGTGTCTATGTTATCGAAATATATTGATTTAGAAAACAAATGTTTTCTTGTGGTACCTATATCTGGACAATTTAGCTAAATATTTGCAAAAATATCCGAAACGTGGGGTGGTCATGGCCCCGGCCCCTTGCTCCTATGCTTGTAAAATTTTCGTTCAGGTCAATATTGAAGTCACCAGAGGTCATCAAAGGTCAAATTTTCCAAGTTTAGGACTTCGCTCCAGAAACACCCCCAAATATCTCGGGAACTATGATAGCTTAGAACAAACGGAGCAACGCAATCGAAAGTTCTTGAAAATTATATCGCTTAGGTGTGCTAACTTTTATATAAGGTCAATAGTTTAGGCTCCAGAGGTAACCAAAGGTCATGGTGGCATTGTCTTCCCAAAAGTTGTTTGTGCATAACTTCTTACCTGATAAAGATCGGGCAATAATTTTAACGCCATCGTGTTTACATCGTCAAGACGCTCCTAACCATACGTATGGTGACCGGATCGGGTCAGGTTCAAAATATGACCCCAGGTCAAGGTCATTTGGTGACCCAGGTGGTCATGTTGCATATGGACAGACGCATCTCGACGAGATAAACACTGCGGTATCAGTCACACGTTTCTAGCCAGCACGCCTCTAGCTCTCCCATTTTTTTCCTCGCATTTTCTAAAATTTCAGGAGGCAGATCCAAACGCTCCCTCCCATGACGGCGCGGGTTAGACCTAATACACTGTGCTTAGATCCATGTAAAATCAAACGCGCGTGCATCAGCATTATCAGCGCCAGGAGCAGTGTTCGTCACGGGCCCACCAACCCCCAGCCCGGCCCAGGCCCACCAACCCCCAGCCCGGCCCAGGCCCACCAACCCCCAGCCCGGCCCAGGCCCACCAACCCCCAGCCCGGCCCAGGCCCACCAACCCCCAGCCCGGCCCAGGCCCAGGCCCATAAACACCAAGCCCTGCAGGCCCGGACCAGGCCCGGCCAAATTTATAATATTGAGGCCCAGGCCCAGCCCGGCCCGTTCAGATTAAGCATATAAATATTTTCACAAAATTTGCAATCACTATCGTAGCATATTTGCTTGTATACTATAAATGTGAAACAATGAACCAACGATGCTAACCAAAAACAAACAAAAAGCCACAGCCACAGCAGCAGTGTGTTGCTGTGGAAGTGAACTGCTGGTTGACATATTGTTCAGCTCTGACCTGAGCTTCAACATTCTCAGCCCAGGCCCGTCCAAAGCCAGATGATTTCCTTAAAGTTGAGGCCCAGCCCAGGCCTAGCCCAGGCCCGGCCCTTGGCACATAGGGCCGGCCCAGCCCGTGACGAACTCTGGCCAGGAGGAAGCCAAATACAGTTCAGTAAAATTACGGCCTGACCATTTATGCTACTGTACTAGTGACTAGCACGAGAGTATTTTGTGTTGCTCCCTCGTGTATTTTAAACTACCGCCAATATCGTCCCCAAACTTTCAGTACCCGCTTTCATATCAAGCACCGCTCACTAAGCGACTAAACGTTTGACCAATCACATACTGGTTATTGATTCAAAGCTGATTGAATCGATTGGAATCGTTCAGTCAAAATTAGTTGAATCAACAAATAATGTATTCACCACCAGATATTTTGATTCATGAATCGTGATTGAATCAAAACCCGCATCAAATCAAGGCTGATTGAATTAAAAGATTGAACGATTCTTAACGATTCAAGTAAACTGGTAAATTGTGCAAATACGTGCAGGCCCAGTGGCTACATTCATTTATACTGAAATAGTATTGCTGTAACAATGTTTTAATGATCATATATATGTATGTTTCCATTTTTATTGATTTAACATAAATTCACCACATATATTCAAATGTTGAATCAAAGGTGAATCGATTCAAATATTTGTTTTGATTATTTGAATCGGATAGAATCAATTCTCAAAATTGTATCCGTGAATCGAACGGTGATTGAATCATTCACTTTCCAAAATGAATCATGATTGAATCGTTCCAAAAATTTGAATCAATAGCCAGTCTGGACCAATGTCAATGCCTCTTGCCATGTTCGCACATACTCCTATTCCGAACTCCAGACGAAAAACGTTAACATTTCATTCCAACTGGCCATTTGTGCGTTCAAGTTCGGGACGGGACAATCAGATGTTTCTTTTCTGTTGAACAATAAGTTCCACGAATAAAGGTAACTCATCACGATTCGTCACATATGAACCATCTGTAGATAATTCGAATATAATATATACATTATTTCAGGTACCAATATCTCTAATTCTGCACCTTCAAATGGTTCCGCAAACTTGTACGGACAGTCCGTACACGTTTTTGAAGGTTCGCCAACTTGTACGGACACTGTCCGTACTGTACGTAGTGGTGGCGACGAGTTCGCCACCGGCTGGGTTGGCCCTATGGGCCATGGGCTGGGCCTGGGCCGGACCTCAACTTTAAGGAAATCACTGGGCTCTGGATGGGCCTGGGCCTGACAGTTTTGAAGTAATGCGCGCGTCGCACAAGCTCAGGTCAGAGCTCAACAATATTTTAGCCAGCAGTTCACTTACACAGCAACACACTTGCTGTGGCTGTGGTTTTTTTTCTTTTTTTTGGTTAGCATAGTTGGCTCATTGTTTCACATTTATAGTATACAAGTAAAAATGCTAGGATAATGATTGCAAATTTGGTGAAAATAATGATATGCTTAATCTGAACGGGCCGGACTGGGCCTGTGCCTCAATATTATGAATTTGGCCGGACCTGGTCCGGGCCTGGGCTTGGTGTTCATGGGCCTGGGTCGGGCCGGGCTGGGGGTTGGGGGCCAGTGACGAACACTGATGGACAGAACGTGACATAAAAATGGAGGAGCTGTTTGGCATAACGGGGTGTTCAGCAGACAACTTTGGTAGCGGGCAAAACAAACACCCGAGTATCAATATATTATGCAATATACATTATCGGATTCTTTGGGGAGGATATTCACCCACTTCATTACCCTCTAGATCCGCCTATGATGGGGGGGGGGGGGGGGGGGGACGATAATACAATTCTCACAGCGATTCCTGCATCGCAGAGGCTGCCGATAGTTCCTTGATTCGCCACCAGAGCAGAGGCGGTAGTGTTCTGACCCTGTGCTGTATAGATGTCGCCCCACTCCAGCAGCACCGCCGCCGATCGCGGCTTGTGGCGCCATCTCCGCAGAGGATCGCCGGTCATGTCGATGAACCACGCTGCGCTGGGTCGGAGAGCGCCCCGTGGCGTTCAGACAGCCAGCGAGGGGACCAGTTCGCCATTGCATTCACCGATGCACGTTAGAAGACGAGGGGCCGATAGGAATTGATCGACGTGTGTACTGTCAACTGTGTAATGTTTGCTAGATGTCGCCGAAGACGGGCGACCGACGAATTTCGACGCTCGAAAGCCGACCACATCCAGGGGCCGGACAGATTAAAATACCGCTTCCTGATCCATGGGGTTTGAACAGAGAGAGTTATGAGCGTAGAGTATTTCTGAACTTCGGTGGCAGCATTTGATTGTGGATTTACGCAGCGCATTTGGCAGAATTTCTATAGAGTTCTCGGATATCGCTTCGTTAGTTTTGTTTATGGCGATGTTTGAGTGGCTTCAAGTGCTTTTCGCTGGGTGAAAAGTACCAGAAAAATATGCCTAGGAGCAGGAGCAGCATCTGGAAACCATTTAGTCGAAAGTTCTGTTCCAGCATCCAATAAGGACACCAGCTATTTAACATCCGCAGACTCACAACATGAGCGAGCTTCCGCATACAACGACACGACAAAAATCCTTGATTAGGGCTTTCCAACAATTATCCGCTCTCTTTCCGTGCGTTATTTTCTTTCATTTCGCAACTACACACTTTTCGTTATTCATTGTCGTAATCTTTAATAGGATATTTACATTAGTATCAAATATTGCAGCTGAAGCTTCCTACGCTGGAACACGATATAGGGAACGAGCTAATAAGGAGCGCCACTGGCCAGGCATCTCGGAACTAGCCCTCTCTGCCGCTCGCGAGTGGAGCTCGCCTCCGCCCGGGGAGGATTAAGCAATGCAAATGCATACATAAATCCCGTAAATACAATCGACCATCAAGTATAAGTTAAATGTGAGCTATGGACATGACGCGAATGACGTGCAAACGGAGTTATAGTCGAATTATGCGCGCTCGAGACACCGCGGCGCAGACAATGGGCGGCTAGCACGTAACAAGCCCGGCGTGTCTCGTATAGCCACATTGGTAATCGCAGGCTATGAATATCACAGGAATGCCGGGCTGACCGCCTTAGCTGCAGCTTACGCCCCTCTGCCTGTGTGATCCAGTACAGGGGAGAATACCTCTGGAACATGAACATTGGACCTTCTGACAGTCTTTTAGTGGGTCAAGTCACCTTTGAGTTAGATAACATTAGTTGCGTTTACATAGCAAATAGTATATCGTCAACTAGGAGGTGAGCATGACGTTTTCCTTCACAGTTATATGATCACAGTTGTGGCGCTCGTGCGCCAATTTACGGTGTGTTATTTTGTATCGCCTTGGTCATATCGGTTGTTCCACCCTAAATATTTCCTTTGTTGTTGTTGTACCAATAGAAACTCACATCATGCATGATTCGCGAAAATTAAGTGCCCACGAACAATTGCGAAAATGAGTTCCCCTCCAGGGGCCATGGCCCCCAAAGGTCCTGAAACCCAAAGGTTCTCCCCCCCCCCCCCCCACACACACACTCAACAAATGTTCGTGGAAATACGCCATTGGATTTGCTCGCCATCCAAAACCACGGCTAGATCCAGGGTAATCGAACAACGGGTAGAACAGTAAGGAATGTAACGCCCAAATGAATTAGACAAGACATAATTTGTATGGTAATTGTTTTGTCTATTATAAATTAAAGGTATTGTTTGATATCAATAACTTGTATTTCCATAGATTGTATCTTTATTTATTCGATTAAACTCCAGCAAATATACGCAGTAGTAGTCGAAGTAGTGTGTATTCAGTACATGTAGTAGCATTTGGAAGCGGTCAGCGGTCGTTCCGACATTTTTAACCCCCAAGCCCATTTAGGCCCTTTACGCTCGGAATATCGAAAAATGGTAGATATAAACGCTGTAGCTAAGGCTTGTAGCTATCTGTTCCAGAAGTCGGATTTAAAATATGTACCATAGATTACGAGCCAGCATCGTCTGAAAATCATCGATTTAACATGGGAACCCTATGGTGTAGTAGGTTTTTAACGCCCAAACGCCCAAGTGCTGTCAACCGTTACTGGTGGGGGCTGGCTAAGTCCGCCCTTGTCCCCCTCGGGTTCTTATTCGCGAAATCCGCCACAAACGGCGACTGCTGTTGGGCATAAGTAATCTCAACCCCCACCATTAATAGTTGGCAGCACCCAAACGTTTGGGCGTTAAAACCCTACTACATCATAGGGTTCCCATGTTAAATCGATGATTTTCAGACGAGGCTGACTCGTAATCTATGGTACATATTTTAAATCCTATTTCTGGAACAGATAGCTACAAGCCTTAGCTACAACGTTTCTATTTACCATTTTTCGATATTCCGGGCGTAAAGGGGTGAAATGGGCTTGGGGTTAAAAAATGTCGGAACGACCGCTGACCGCTTTCAAATGCTACTACAGGTACTGAAATATACACTACTTCGACTACTACTTCGTAGTATAATTTAATATGACCGCTTCCAAATGCTACTACATGTACTGAAAGCGCCGCTGTGCCGCTGTCGCCATGACGTTTACAAGAAGCTTGACCTCTGGCGACTTCAGCCAGCCGTCATCCTGCACCTGAAGCGCTTCAGCTTCGCGGACGACACCGCGCGCAAGATGTATACGCACGTTTCCTTCCCCATGAACGGCCTCGACCTGGGTCAGCTGGCGATTGGACCGCACCCCGACACACAGGGGCTAGTGTACAATCTGTACGGGGTGGTGGAGCACCACGGCAGTCAGCGCTCTGGCCACTGCCTTCTGCCTTAAAGGAAATAGTTCACCTTCGGAATGTTTTTCAGAACACGATTTTATTATATTTTTGAATACAGTTTCTTTTTTTATTTTCAAAAATGGTCCTACATCGCGCCAATTCAGGACAGAAGGTCGTAAATCATTAATGTTATGGTGTGCGTTATTGGTTTGCGCATGCTCCATGGCAGTGCTGGCACTTTCATACGGTACGGTATATCATATATGCGCCGAATTCCTTCGCCAAAAAGTCAAATATCTTCGGCTGGAGAGTCTTTTTCAGTCAAGGAAACTTGCAGATAGGGGTTTCCTAACATGGGCTACAAAACAGCTATCTCAGTTTAAAACTAATGCTGAAGGTGAACTATTTCCTTTAAAGGAAATAGTTCACCTTCAACATGGGTTTTGAAATGAAATAGCAGTTTTGTAGCCCGTGTTGAAAAATCCTTATCTGGAACTTGTCTTGGCTGAAAAGACTCTCTAGCCGAAGATATTTGACTTTTTGGCGAAGGAATACGGCGCATATATGATGTACCGTACCGTCTGAAAGTGCCAGCACTGCCATGGAGCATGCGCAAACCAATAACGCACACCATACAATCAATAATTTACAACCTTCTGTCCTGAATTGGCGCGATGTAGGACCATTTTTAAAAAGAAAAAAAGAAACTGTATGAAAAATATAATAAAATCGTGTTCTGAAAAAAATCCGAAGGTGAACTATTTCCTTTAAAGGAAATAGTTCACCTTCAACATTAGTTTTAAACTGAGATAGCTGTTTTGTAGCCCATCTTGGGAAACTCCTATCTGCAAGTTTTCTTGACTGAAAAGACTCTGCAGCGGAAGATATTTGACTTTTTGGCAAAGGAATTCGGCGCATATATGATATACCGTACCGTCTGAAAGTACCAGCACTGCCATGGAGCATGCGCAGACCAATAACGCACACCATAAAATTAATGATTTACGACCTTCTGTCCTGAATTGGCGCGATGTAGGACCATTTTTGAAAATAAAAAAAGAAACTGTATTCAAAAATATAATAAAATCGTGTTCTGAAAAAAATTCCGAAGGTGAACTATTTCCTTTAACCAGCCGACGGCCAGCTGTCTCTTCAACGACACGGCCGTGAAGGAGACCACGACGGCCCAAGTGAAGAATGCCTCGGCATATATACCTACTCTTTTACGCCGCCAAGAAGGGTGCGATGTGATGCGATGCAAGGGGGCGATGTGAGGTGACGGGACGTCGTTTGAGCCTGTCATATGCTCAATATTGATTGGTTAGATTGCATAATGTACTCAGAGTTCAGTAACTCAATTGCCAATTTTGTATTCCCTGAACAAATTGTATGATCGTATGAAGAAGAAAAAATGTACTGAAATATGCAGTACTTCGACTACTACTTCGTATATTTGCTGGAGCTTAATTCAATAAATAAAAATAGAATCCATGGAAATACAAGTTATTGATAGCATTTTGTTGTATTGATAGCACCTTTAATTTATAATAGACAAAACAATTACCAGAAAAAATATATCTTGTCTAATTCATTTGGGCGTTACATTCCTTACTGTTCTGCCCGTTGTTCTATTACCCTAAGTAATCTGGCCCTCATATATGGCCAGGGGCGCAGCCAGGGGGGGGGGGGGGGGGCAAGGGGGCAATTGCCCCTCCCCTTACGGATCACAGGGGGACCCGCCGAGATTGGCCCAGATACCATTTGCATTAGCTAAATGGCTTTCAAAAAGTCACAGAGGAGCCCCCAAACCAGGCAAAGGTACTCTGGTGCATGTCAAGGGCCCTCGGAGACACTGAAGGGTTTTCAAAGCCGACCCAGGGGGCCTCTTGGGCATGTCCAGGGGCCCATTGAGCCTACCGAGGGGCCTAAAAACTGTCCAGAGGCCTCTCGAGCATGTCCCATTGAACCCACTTTAGGGCGCAAAAACATGCCCTGGGACTTTCCGAGCATGCCCTGGGCCCATTGAGCCCACTCAGGGGCCCAGAAAAATATACCCAGGGGCCTCTAGAGCATGTTCACTTGTCCAGGGGTCAATTGAGCCTACCAACGACCCAACAAACGTGCAAAGTAGCCTCCCGAGCATGTTCAGGGGCCCATTGAGTATGTTCAGGGCCTCTCTAGCCTGGCTAGGGCCCATTATCCTCTGTTTTGGGGCCTCTTGAACCTGTCAAGGGGCCATTATAGTTTTCCCAGAGGCCCATCGAGTCTGTTCAGGGGTCTCTCGAACTTGCCCAGGGACCATTGGAGCCTGCCCAGAGGCCTCTGGAGCTTGCCCAGGGGCCATTGAGGCTGCCTAGGGGCCTCAATGGGCCCCTGGGCAAGCTCGAGAGGCCTCTGGGCAGGCTCTAATGGTCCCTGGGCAAGTTCGAGAGACCCCTGAACAGACTCGATGGGCCTCTGGGAAAACTATAATGGCCCCTTGACAGGTTCAAGAGGCCCCAAAACAGAGTATAATGGGCCCCTAGCCAGGCTAGAGAGGCCCTGAACATACTCAATGGGCCCCTGAACATGCTCGGGAGGCTACTTTGCACGTTTTCAAGGGCCTCTTGAAACTGCCTAGGGGCCATTAGAGTCTATTCAGGGGCCTCTCGAGCTGTCTCAATGGTCCATCGATCCTGTTCAAGGGCCTCTCAAACATGCCCAGGGGCTATTAGAGTCTGTTCAGGGTCCTCTCGGGTTGCCAAGGGGCCATTGAGTCTGTTCAGGGGCCTCTCGAGCAAATCCAGAGGGCCATTGAGCCTGTAAATGGGGACCTCAAGCCTGCCCAGGGGCTGCTAGCCGTCGCC
The DNA here is from genome assembly GCA_036785665.1 of Chirona hameri. Lineage (NCBI taxonomy): Eukaryota > Metazoa > Arthropoda > Thecostraca > Balanomorpha > Balanidae > Chirona > Chirona hameri. The sequence continues at coordinate 47,396 of JAXIVJ010001114.1, read as the reverse complement.
TGGAGCGCCTGCTATAGCTGGAGCGCCTGCCACCCGTGGTTGGCGCGGTCATAATGATCGGTAATGTGCTGTATTCTGACCCACCTGGTGCAATGTTTTCTTGGGTTGAAAAATGGCAATTTGATAAGTCCGATGCGTTTTTAAATTTGGGGGGAGGGGTAGTACAAAACAATTTAACAATTTTCCATTCAGGAGTGTGTGTGCTGCAATATTTGTCAGTCAGGGGCATCGCCGACGGGAAGGTCGGGGTGGTGGTCTGGCTAGGTCTGACGAGTTCCGAAAAAGGCGACGCGAACGCAAAGACGAGGAGATCGGCACCCGGAAGCTGCTCCAGCGGTGCCCAATTTTCTGGTCCGAAGAGCTAATAGTGGGAACAGGCCAGGACCATCTCCCAAGCCATCCCCCCTCCCCCAGGCTCCTCCAGATCCACAGTTACCATTTATGCGCGGAAAAGTTGTTCTGCCTATTGCTGCTTTCAAACCATTTGCACTGTTACCAGTTGTTTGTTACAGTTGGGTACATATGTATACAGTTATCATTATCATATGTACTATTGAGCGCTGACTGCCACCGGTCATCGTTATTTACTATCCGAGGCTAATGTATATGAAAAACTAACTTAATTTCAACATTTGTCATCATACCGAGATGCGCAACCAGGAAAAGAGGTTACCTTTTTGGCTCCACTCACGGTCTGGTTCCAATATTAAAATTTCGTTTTCCAGGACCTAAAATTAACATTTTCACGCCGCTTCGCGGCGTCACATCGGTACGTATCGTCATAACGAAGTCATGACGTCATCATCATCGGTTCGTCGTAACGCTGAATTGAATGAATAGCATGTTTAGCTTATTATCCTCAACAAGGCCCACCGCCTATATTTCTTGGTTTTATCAGGCAAAAGCGTAAAAATTTCGCGCCGCTTCGCGGCGCTAACTAACAAGTACATACCTACCTACTATAACATGAAAATCCACAACAAATGCTGCAAAGGCTTAAATACACGTATCAAATGGGGGTACATTTTTTCGTCATTTCAGCCGCCCCACACTCAAAAGTCGACCCCCCCCCCCCCCCACCTGTTGTCAGCTAAGATAGGTTTTCGCTCCTGTATGTAACAATACAAATTAGTAATGCGCTCAGTACAATGCTTTTTTTCTAATCCAGCTCATCAAAAGTTGACGAAGAAAAATGGTTAAAAAGGGGCTTCACAAAATAAAGTGGCCGAAATCCGTAGAGTTTTTCATATCCAGGGGTATTTTTTGGGGGTGGTGGGCCTCTTCCAGGGGCTCCCCCCCTTCTGAAGGTCTGGCTGCGCCCCTGCATATGGCTGATGGCAGCGTAGGGCCTCGCGGAAAGCGTATTTCGGTTTCTCTCATTCTAATTGCCATCGGTTAGCGTAAAACCGGACAGTCAGTCAAAAATATAGATATTGCTTTGAAATTCGGTTTGGCATCGCCCACACTTGGTTATCCAATATATCCTCCGGTTTTTTAATATGTTTGACAATTTTATGTTGTGGAAATTTTTTAAAACAAAGTTTTTCACCACAAGATCAAAATTTACAAATATATTCAAAAACCGGAAGATATACTGGATAACCAAGTGTGGGCGATGCCCAAACCGAATTTCAAAGCAATATCTATGTTTTTGATTGACTTATGTCCGGTTTTACGTTAGCCGGTGACAATTTGAATGCGGGAAACCGAAATACGCTCTCGGAAAAGGCACTACGCTACCATATGAAAGCCAAAAAGTCAACTAAGCTCCCTTAGTAAAGGGAAATAAATACCCTGCCCAGGATGTTTAAGCTGTTTAAAGTAATTATAAAGCACAATTTCGAACTGAAGTGCGCCAAGATCATTCGAATCCTGTGTCAGAGCAAATTGGAACCAATTCCCCTCCGGTACCATAGGCGTACCAAAGGGGGAGGGAGGGGGGGGGGGGGCAAACGGGGCAATTGCTTCCTCCTGAAGGTCCGTACGTGCCCCCTTAGCCGTATGTGCCCCTTTGGAAATAAGTCCCGAAGAGCCCTATTTCGATAACACAAATTTACTTTTTTTAAGAAAAAATGTTGAAAACATGCCCCTCTAAAAATATAGTGGGCCAAATCCGGTGAGTTTTTTTTTGTGGGGGTACCTTATGCCCTCTGATAAAAAAATGCCCCCTCCTGGAGTGAATTCGGGGTACGCAACTGTCCTGTACGTTAGTGATTTCCACTTAGCGAGCAGTTTCAACTAGGAGGTGACTGGTGAGACATGCTCAATGCTCACCTACTAGTTAACAATATAGGTACAGGGTGTTGCAGGTAAATTGTAAACGCGCTTTGCTATGTAAACGCGACTATTAACGTATCCTAAAAAATGAGTGCAGTTTAGCACCATAATGAAAGAAATTAGGACATCGATGTTGCAGTGGCGGATCCAGGATTTTCTAAGGCAGGGGGCTTCAGGCCCGAGGGCGGCATATTTCCTTGGTGACAGAGCGGCATGGTCCAGAGAGGCGCCAATCCAATATCTCAATTAAAAGGGTCAAATATGCTTCCTTCCTTAACCCGCGCCCCGAGGAGGGGGCAGAATCTTCCCCTTCCCGGATTTTCTCAATATCTTGAAAACTATGATAGATATTGACGTGACACGTTCCGTACCTTATGTTGCATCCATTGTACGTCTTCTCTCAACATGTCAGTTGGGCAAACTACAGAGAGGCGTTCAAAAATAGATCAATCAATTTTTAGATTTTGTTATGCCCATATTTGGGCATAGATGCAGTATCAAACTGTGAGGCCTATGTCATTAGGCTAATTCGGAGCAACATACGCATACTCGAAGGTTAAAAAGTGTTGGAGAACATGTTGTCCATCAATATATCGGAATAATAAATGTGACCAGATTCGGCAATTGCCCTTATTCCACCGTAAATGACGATCTAAATATTGATTACGCGACGCAACGACCAGAGCGTGACATAAATTTATGCCAAAGTAGGGATCTGATCATACAAGAACAAGACAATATGATGGCGCGATTCGTGCAGTTTCAACCGAGAAAAAAACAGGGGTGAAGGGCATTTTTTGAGGGGTGATATGGTGTTCGAAGGTGTGAATGTCAGCAAAACAATCAATTTTTAGATCGGATCTCCTTATAAGGGCATGCTCCGCCAATTTTGATGACGTCACTACCTAATTTTTGATAGATTAATTTTTAGATCGCCTCCACGTAGTTTGCCCAACTGATGTCATTCAATTAGTGAAGTAGTTTGGGAGATAATGACGTTTTAGTGACGTCAGGTCATGCCATTTTTGGTATAAAAACGATAAATGTTTGAAAAACCGTAGAAAATCAAGTTGTAAAGCGAATTCCAAAAAAGTCAAATGAAAGAAAATGGTATTTTCTTCAAAATGGCTATCTCGGATTTGCATTTTTGTTAGTTTTTGACAGAGTTCGTCACGGGCTGGGCCGGCCCTATGGGCCATGGGCCGGGCCTGGGCTGGGCCTCAACTTTAAGGAAATCATGGGGCTCTGGACGGGCCTGGGCTGAGAATGCTGAAGCTCAGGTCAGAGCTGAACAATATTTCAACCAGCAGTTCACTTCCACAGCAACACACTGTTGCTGTGGCTGTGGCTTTTTGTTTGTTTTTGGTTAGCATCGTTGGTTCATTGTTTCACATTTATAGTATACAAGTAAATATGCTAGGATAGTGATTGCAAATTTTGTGAAAATATGTATATGCTTAATCTGAACGGGCCGGGCTGAGCCTGGGCCTCAATATTATAAATTTGACCGAGCCTGGTCCGGGCCTGGGCTTGGCGTTCATGGGGCTGGGCTGGAGGTTGGTTGGCCCGTGGCGAACACTGGTTTTTGATCCCCCCAAATAAAGAAACTTATTTGTTTAGGAAAAATCCCAGAAGATCTAAACTTTCGAAGATATTAAAAACGGAATATATATTGGATAACAAGTATGAACGATACCCACACCAAATTTCAAAGTAAAATCTTTATTTTTGACTGACTTATGGCTCCCAAGTATGATTAACTCATGACGTAATTTGTTCAAATTACATTTTATGGCTTTTAATTACCAGATACAGGCAAATAAATGTCACCACTGTATTTACCAGTAACGCGCCGTAGTCGGCGATGAATGAGCGGGCGCGAAGGAAATGTATGGTGAATTTCAACTCCATCGGGCAAGTAGCTTTTTAGATACAACAAAGGTGTGCACGTGCGCACGTGCAGATACACTCCACCCTGACTTGTGGGAAAGAGGCGGCTGAGAGGTCCCTAACCACATACTGAATTTGAACACAAATGTCTCAGCCGTTCCTGAGATATATAATAGGGGTGTGCACGTGCGCACGTGCAGAGGCACCCCATCCCTGACTTGTGGGAAGGCGGCGGCTGAGAGGTTCCTAACCACGCACAAAATTCTAACACAATCGCCTCAGCCGTTCCTGAGATAGATAATAGGGGTGTGCACGTGCGCACGTGCAGAGGCACCCCACCCCTGACTTGTGGGAAACTGGCGGATGAGAGGTCCCTAACCACACACCAAATTTGAACACAATCGGCTCAGCCGTTCCTGATATATAGAATAGGGGTGTGCACGTGCGCACGTGCAGTCACCCCACCCCTGAGTTGTGTGAAAGTGGCGGTTGATGGGTCCCTAGCCACACACGAAATTTGCACATAATCTGCCCAGCCGTTGCGGAGTTATTGCGAGAAAATACTTTGCAACACCCCTCACGCGGCACGCGCCACGCGCAGTGGTAGTCACCCACATGAGTCAGCACTGGTCTCAAACGGGGTAGGTTAGATGGGGCTGCTCAGCAAAGAAGTTCGCTTGTCAATCGGACGTGCGGTTGCAGAGATATGAGCTTCTGAAAAGCGTCGCCACGGGTCGGGTCGGGTCGGGCCGGGCCGCTCATAATCAGATTTTTTCCATACACCACGGAAGGACGTTCGGGCTCGCTCGTAATTAGACTCAACTGGTCTAGAAACATGATTGTTTTATTTATATTAATTAATTTCAAATGTTGACCCTATGTAACCTGACCTTGACCTGAACTTCGCCTAAGGGCCATTATTTGGGGTCAGGTATAAAATTCGCTACTACTATCAAATTATACGTGTAAAATAGCCCATACAACATGTGTCGCATGAATTTCGTAGACCTTTCGCCAATAGTTACATTTTCTGACCTGCCCTTGACGGCTTGACCTTTGCTTACAATCTCAATTTCTCTTATGCGGAAGATGTAGCATGCCTCTGAGAGTACTTTGTACCATAATAGTCGCAATGTAAGGTTTTAACTGGAAAGTATAGCAAATCAACCAAAATACCTCGATGTTGACATTTCACCTGACCGTGACCTGACATGTGACCTTATTTTGAACATTTCACGTATGTTTTACGTGCGTCTCATTGAGAGCTTTCGATTGTTCCCTTGCGCGTCTCCCTGCGGTTATTGGTTCGGAAGATAACGAGGTGGCAGTGTATGCCCCCCCCCCCCCCCAGTTCGGCTGAATACCTCAGCGGGGCGCGGGACCCTTTTGAAAGTCTGGTGGCATGATCGAAGGTCCGACTGCGGATCTACCTATACGTAGGTTCACATGATTCACAAGATTTACATGCTTTTTAATTATCCGGGCTAACTACATGTAGCCCGGAGAAGCAAAAAAATATACATTGTCGCAACATCGGGAAACTAAGTTGCATACGTGGATAAACAAGGAGCAAAATCTTGTGTTACGACAGTTGAGTCGTTCTTATTGGGTCGCGCTAATCCAAGGGATTATAAAATGTTGTCAGCGTCGGTCACCAATTTTTACGACATTTTGTCTCAAGATCAAATCGAACCACCTATTTCCCAGAATCAGGTCCATTTTGACCTTACAGGTCTCCTTCAAGGTCAAATTCAATGTCAAAGGACGGGGGATGCTGTAGCGCCCTAAGTTTGCGTCCGATTGCAACACAAATGGTCTCAAACGATGTCCGTGCCCATTTCCAGGATGACAAGTATTCTTAGAGTAAATTTGTTCCCCGTGACCTTCAAGGTCAAATGACAGGGAACGCTGTAGCGCCCAACTTTGGGCGCTAACTTGAAAGTCACGGGGCACAACTCTAAGAATGCTTGTCATTCTGAAAATGGAAAGGACGGGGAAAATCCCGTCCTTTGACCCTGAATTTGACATTAAAGGTCACGGGTCTTGACCTTGAAGGTCAGGGGCACAACTCTGAACATTCTTGTCATCTTGGAACTGGGCACAAAGCATCGTTTGAGACAAATTTGTCGCGATCGGACGATAACTTTGGGCTCTACTGCGTTCTCCGTCGTTTGACCTTGAATTTGATCTTTAAGGAGACCAGTAAGGTCAAAATGGACCTGATTTTTTTTTAAAGCAGGAGGTTCGTTTTGACGTTAGTCCTTAGGACCAAATCGCGTACAAATCGGTGACCAACGCTGAAAACGTTTCTGTGGAGCTGTGGACATCATGGACATTGGACATTCATCCAAGCTATTGTTAGGCCTTTCCTTTCCTTTCACACCCGGGGCGGGTGTGAAAGGTACAATACGTCAGCACCTCCAACGCCTCGCCAGGCATATTACAAAGTGTCACGGTTATTTCATGGGGTCCAGGCCTCTTCGTAGCCGCCATCCAGGGCGCTATCGGGAGTGGGGGAGGGGGGAAGCGTGTTATTGGTTTCGAAGGTCACGGGTGCCCGGTCGCCGTCGGAGGGAAGCTGAAGGCGTCAGGGTGTCATCATTCTGAGTGCGCCGGGACACCGCATCGCTTTCGGGCCGGCAAGGTGCCATTCGGGGGCGGTATGATACCTTCCAAGGGTAGCCAGATGCCTTCCGAGGGTGGCAAGACGTCTTCCGAACTCCGAAGGCGGCATAATGCACTCTGAGGGCGGCAAAATGTCTTCCGAGGGCGGCAAAATGTTTTCCGAGGGTGGCATGATGATATCCAAGGGCGGCATAATGCGCTCTGAGAGCGGCAAGATGCCTACCGATGGCGGCAATATGTCTCCGAAGGCGGCATGATGCCTTCCAAGAGCAGCATAATGCGCTCTGAGGGCCGCAGGATGCCTTCCGAGGGCGGCATATTGCACTCTGAGGGCGGCATAATGTGCTCCGAGGGCGGTAAGATGCCTTCCGATGGTCACAAGACACCTTCCGAGGTCGACATAATGCACTTCGAGGGCGGCAAAATGTCTTCCGAGGGCGGCAAGATGTTTTCCGAGGGCGGCATGATGCTTTCCGAGGGCGGCATAATGCTCTCTGGACTCTGAGGAGGGCATGCTTCCTTCCCAGGGCGGCATAATGCGATCTGAGGGCGGCAACATGCCTTCCGAGGGCGGCAAGATGCCTTCCCAGGGCGGCATGATGCCTTCGAAAGAGCGGCATAATGTCATCTGAGGACGGCAGGATGCCTTCCGAGGGCGACATACTACGCTATGATGGCGGCATAATGTGCTCTGATGGCGGCAAGATGGCTTCAGAGGGAGACAAGACATCTTCCGAGGGCGGCATAATGCACTCCGAGGGCGTCGAAATGTCTTCCGAGGGCTGTACGATGTTTTCCGAGGGCGACACGATGTTTTCCAAGGGCGGCATGATACCTTCCGAGGGCGGCATGATGCCTTCCGAGGGCGGCGATGTACCTTCTGAGGGTGGCATAATGCGTTGTGAGGGTGGCAAGCTGTCTTCTGAGGGTGCCAGGGTGTCTTTCAAGAGTGCTACGACGCTGTCGGTAGACACAAGGGCGCCCTGGCGGCCTCTCGAGAACGCTACGGCGCCTTCGGCGCCGGCAAATCCTTTGCAAGAACGGCGTCGCGGCGCCCGAGGACGCCGTTTTCTAAGGCAGGGGCTTCACCCCTACGTCCCCCCCTGGATCCGCCACTGCGATGTTGAAACAAAACATTTAAAAGATAGTCACGGCAGTGTTTAGACGTTGTACCTTTCGCATAGCTAAATAAATAATAAGAACACACAAGCCGAGCTTAAATGCACTTCATAGTTCATTATGTACGCACATCATATATGTGGTGGGTAGGAGACGAATATCTAGGGTTGATCACGCTCCTTTACATCCGGATGATGAAGGCCACCAGCCTCATTCCTGACTGGGAACCTCGTCAGTGGATTTAGCAGTTGACCTCAGCACAGCCAGAACTGCATCTGCCTCTGAAGTGACTCCCTCTGTCACTGATGACCGATCAGACACGCCTCCGTTGCCATGGAAACTACTCGGCACGAACTGCCGATATCGCCGCTCCTTCGTCCTTTCCGCGCGCGAACACTGAACCCGATAAAAAGCGCACTACGAGGAAAACACGATTCCGCGCGCAAAAACTTTATGTGAGAGACATTAGCATGACATATTTGCCTCATAAAAATTCCATATTTGCCGACATCTGCGCGGGAATTCATCATACCGACGAGCCGGATGCCGGCAGAAAAAGAAACAGAATGCGCCCCAGGGCACGCCGGCGCCGAAAGGTCGATATTCGGTCCCGGTGGAGTCATGGGAACGGACGAGTCGGCTGACAAAGTGCACAGCGGAGAGACACGGGCTTAGGGCCCGGCGGAACTCACACATCGAGCGAGGAAAGGGGGCCGGGTGTAAAGGAAGACTGGAATGGGACCGCTGTGGGCGTAAATGTCGCGTTTAAAACATGCGAGGTATCGGGAAGTGTTTTTGTGCTAGTTTCGTGGGAAATGGCTGTCACCGAGCGAAGAGGTAGCTATGTATCCCATCCACTGCAGCAATGTCCTGTCGGCTCTGAATTGTCTCCTGCGTTGTCTGTGTTGAGAGAATTTACTCGAAATGAACCAACATTAACACGCGCCCTGGAGGGCCTCTGATAATTACACGCCCTGGAGGGGAGGGGGGCGGATTTCGCCCCCCCCCTATGATCTCGAAAACCACGCAACGTAGCGACAAGCGGAAAACGACGTTACATAACTCGAGACAAGCTCTTTCGAAATATATCGGTCATTTTTTTTTCTCTCAGGTCAATATTGAGGTCATCAGAGGTCATCAAGGATCAGATTTTCAAGTTTTAGGACTTCGATCTAGAAATACCCAGTTATCACAGGAACTATGATATCTAGAAACAAAAACAAAACAATGGAAAGCTCTTGAAAAATGCAATCGCTAAGGTTTACTCAGATTTGAGATCAGGTCAAAAGTTGAGGCTCCAGAGGTCATCAAAAGTCAAAAAGTTTGTTCGGCAAAACTGTTTTTCGTAAATATTTTGTTACCTAATAAAGATAAAGCAATGCGTTTGAAGCCATCGTGTTTGTCTCATCGATGCCCTTCGAATCATATTCATGTTGACCAGATTAGGTCAACTGAGAAATTTGACCTTAGGTCAAGGTCAAGTGGCGACCCTGGTAGGTCATCTTGCATATTGGGAGACGTGTCTCGACGAGACAAACACATTGAAACACATTGTCAATAGTTATTGACAAAAGAGTGTTGGCGGTCATGCAATTCACCTGACCTTAGGTCACTGAAGAAAAAAAATCCTAGATATACAGATTGTCGGTATCTATGACCTCATGAAATACTGTAAATGTGAAACCGATCGGCTTAAAACTGTGGCTGTGGTACTACTGCAAACGTTTTGGAGGTGGGGTCATCACGTGACCTGGTCTGGTGACCTGACCTGAAATGACCCGAAGTAAAAACAAATCGCATAATGTGGGTAGTTATAGTTGCCAAACAGGTATGCAAAACCGTGGCGCGCAGCGCCGCTGTTTTTGCACTATCCTCGAAAAACCGGAGGGGCGGATTTCGCCCCCCCCCCCTCCAGGGCGCGTGTTAAGAAATAAGTTGCTAGAATCATCACTCGATATTGGTCTCATGCCTGCCCTTCGATATAG
>JAXIVJ010001114.1:27500-32500 GCA_036785665.1 Chirona hameri | reverse complement strand
CCTTCAATGAGGGTAAAGGCGCCATGCTAAATCTTCTCAGTATCGTGTTTCTTCTGTTACCTTACAGCCTTGGCATTGTGTGCTCATCAATTACCATATTCATCATTTACCGGCCATAGTTATCAGTATTGTACGCCATATGGTGGCAATGTTGTCTACACGGCGTCTGCTTGTTGCGTACATGCACTATACACGTGGCAGTCATAGTCATACCACACACTGCAGGGACTGTTGTAAGGGGAAATCACTGGGGGTAAGATAAGATCCAAACATAGCAATTCAAAGGCAAAAATATGCAAGCATAACTCTGATGGAAAATGCCAGTTAATTGGCTGGGAGGGGGCGTTTTTCTCCCCATGACGAACTTTCGCAATATCTCACAAACCAATAGCGCTATCGGTGTGAAACTTCGGGTACCATCTCCTACATCAATTGTAAGTCGTCTGTGCAAAAATTAATCAATTTCGTCGGGGAAGAAAATCGAGATAGCGAATTTAGTGACGTCACTACACACGAGTTTGACGAAAAAAAAAATCAGCCTAACTTTAACAGACCGTACAAATGCCATATTATGAGCAAAATTCGATAAAAAAAACGTAAAAAGATAGCAGATAACAGGAGCTACAAAATCGCTTCCTCGGAATTATGAACATTTTGGTTTTTGACCCCGTAAAATGAAAACAAAAACAATAAAAACAAAATGCCCTCAAAATCAAGATTTTCAAACATTAAAAAAACGGAATATATGTTGGAAAACCACATGTGTAAAATACCCAAACCAAATTTAAAAGCAATATCTTTATTTTTGACTGACGTATGGCTCCCTAAGTATGCTAACTCATGACGTCATATTTTGTAATCGCATTTTTTTTTGCTTTTAGTCACCAGATACAGATAAATCAATGCCAGCACTGTATTTCTGAGACACAATTGGTCTAGAAACAAGCCTTTTTTATTTAGATTTATAAGTTTCAAATTTTGACCTATTGTGACCTGACCTTGACCTGAGCTTGACATTGATCTTACTTAAATGAGGTCATATGGTAAAATGACTTTCACTATCGAATTATACGTGTAACATAACTCATAAAACATATGTTGCATGACTTTCGTATATATTTTGCGCATAGTGACCTATTGATAGTGACCTATTGTGACCTGACCTTGACCTTGATCTTTGTCAACTTTAGCTCGTGCAGGATGTGTATTACACCTTTGAGAGCACTCTGGTTGGTCATGGTCTCAATCAATTCAAGTGTATTGCCCCCAAAAAATCATATTCTGGACAGACGTCATCAGAATAAAAACACACAGAAAACCAAACGCACAGAAATGTGCAACAGCACATATACACACAGACAAAATACACACATACAATATGCGCGCACCACGCAGTGGCCTAGAATGGCAGTCGAGATTTAAATGACGCCTTTACCACAACGTCCGTAACCTGCTCGGGAAGGCTATTCCACACTGCAGCCGCTCTGTACTGCAGGGAGCGTCTAGCCAGCTCTGTCCTAACCGATGGCAGGTCCAGAGCATTTCGTTTTGCTCTGGTTCGCCTCTCGCTCACCTCCGCTCTCGGCTTGAATAGTGATCTCAGGCACACGGGGGCGTACGGCGAAAACATGACGTGGTGTACCAGCATCGCGTCCTTGTGTCTGATCGTGTCCTCGATCGACCTCCAGCCTAATCGTTTGAGTACAGGTGTGATGTGGGCACTACGTGGCGTTTTCGTGACCATGCGTGCAGCCCTGTTCATGACTTTTTGGAGTCGTTGGCGTTGATTGGTACACAGAGCGCCCCATATGGGTGCGCAGTACGACAGATGGGGAATGACAAGGGTTTGCACCAGCTTCGCTAGCACAGATTGAGACTGATTGATTATGCTTGACCAACGGAAAAATTATTTTGTTACACTTTTGTGCTGTCTCATCTACATGCTCACCCCAGGAAAGATTGCGATCCATGGTGACACCCAAATTTTTCATGGAAAAGGTAGGTGTCACCTCTGCGTCGCCCAGCGACAGAGTAACACTGGGGAGCTGCCGCTGCATCTGCCTAGTACAGAAAATGACGAACTGAGTTTTTGATGCGTTTAGCTTTAAACAATTTGCCCGGTACCATGCCTCCAGGCGCGACAAGTTCAGTTCAAGGGTGGCCATCCTTTGCGAAATCTCAGATATCTTGCTGGACACCAAAATTTGCCTGTCGTCTGCGTAGCTGATGATTTTACAATCAAGATGAGAGGGAATGTCGTTTGTATAAAGCAGGAACAAAATTGGTCCGGTCAAGCTACCCTGAGGGACGCCGGCGTCGATTTTTTGCACATATTTACCCCCTCGAACGCGCTGACACCTGTTTGACAAATAGTTCCTGAACCAGGCGGGGTCAATGCCGTACCATCCGAGTTTTTGGAGCAAGATAAGATGGCTTACGCAGTCAAACGCACTGGACAGGTCAACCGAGGCAAGAGACACAACCTCTTTTGCATCGATATGACTAGTGATAAACCCCATCGCTGTTGCTAGTGCCGTTTCCGTGGAGTGGCCGGGTAAGTATGCGTGTTGCGTCTCATTCAGAATATGGTTCGACAGCAGATATGGCATGAGCTGTGACATAACAATTTTTCTCACAGTTGGATACGTTGCTTAAAAGTGAGATGGGTCTAAAATTGTGCGGATCATCAGTGGCCCCCTTTTTATGGAGCGGTACAACAACAGCCATTTTCCACTCAGCAGGCACGGTCCCAGACACGAGACTGTAATTTATAACGTGCAGGAGGTGAGGTCCGACGACAGGGAAAACAGTTTTCAACAGCTGAAGAGATCAATCGAAGGCTTTGGATGGAAAGTATGATCCATAAACTAAAATACCTTGATTTTGACCTTTGCCTTACCGTAACCTGACATGTGACCTCAATTTGCAGCTTTAGAGTATGCTTTATATTTGTCTCATTGAGAGCTTTTGAATGCCGCCTTGCGCGTCTCGCTGCGTTCGGAAGATAACCAGGGACGGGGGCGACCCCCCCCCCCCCCCCCCCCCCCCCCCAGCCAATGGAAGGTGTCTGAAAACCCCAGCCAATACCGGGTTAACCGTATTTTTGCCTAACAACATAACAACTCACGCAGGGGCGTAGCTTCTGCAAACAAGTTGGGGGGGGGGGGGGCTGAGCTGGAAGAAAACAAAATCGCTTAAAGTACCATCAAAATCCACAAAATGAAGATTTATCCCCGGATTTGACTCACTTCTTCGTCAAAGTTGGGGGGGGGGCTGAAGCCCCAGTTAGGGGCTGAAGCCCCCAACTGAATAGGAATCTACACCCCTGAACTCACGCCATACCATAGGTGTAAACATTGTATTTTGTATTGCTACACCGTACTTATTTCTGTACTTGCATCTTTTTCACAACTAAGTCCAATTACAATGTCCAAGGTCATGTTGTTTTTACCCCAATGCTGTTTCAAATGTCATGCTTTGATTGAATAGGAACTACGGCTTCAATAATCAACGGAGGATCCAGTGAGGCAGTCGAGCCAGAGCCCCCAAAAAGAGGAAGGGTCCGAAAATTGACCTTTCCTAATTAAAAAACAGCTATTTTCACAAACCAACGTTTATACTTTAAAAAATACACGAAATAAAATGTTAAGTATTGCTCAATTTGCCCATTATTGTTGTAATTTGATCCAACTCGTCCGGCAGGTTGAGCATGTTGGGCATGCAGAGCATGAAAATACCGGAGGTTTATTACTCCAATTTCTTAGGTGTGGGTTCATCCATACATTGGCATCGCCAGGATTTTTAGGTTGGGGAGGGGGGAATCTGTGTGGAAGACGTTAACACGCGGAACAATAAGGGGCGGATATCCTCCCCCCCTTAGGTTTTTTTCAGAAATAGTGGAGAAAACGACGGCGTTTCGCACCGCCATTTTTTGGCAGAACTGTTTGCCTATCAGTTGCCCAAATCCTGTATTTTGTTTACCTCGGGTCTCCTCAGGTCAGGTCACTGGGTCAAGTCTAGTGATCCCACCTAATAATATAAGGTCGTGCCGCAGCTAGATTGTTTAACCGATCAGTTGGAAACTTACAGGATTTAATCAGGTCATAAATACCAACAATTCTGCTATTTCGGATGATTTTTATATCGATGACCTAAGGCAAAGTAGATTGTGTGACCTCCCAATTTTAGGTCATTGGGGAAACATGAAAATGCATATAAATCCCCAGGAAATGGCTAAAGTTTCCCAATGCTCACCAGACTCACGAATCTTTTGCAAAATGCACGTTACTCACGTGAGTCGGCTCTGGTTTCAAACAGGGTAGGGTGGATGGAACTACTCAGCAAAGAAGCCCGCTTGTCAATCGGACGTGCGGTTGCAGAGATATGAGCTTCTCAAAAGCGTCGCTACGGGTCGGGCCGGGCCGGGCCGCTCATATTCAGATTCTTCCCTTATATACTCCACGGAAGGAAGATTATTGAAATATCTCCCCTATCTCAACCATCGGCATCGCCACCAGAGGGGCCAGGGGGCCGGCCCCCCAAGCAGTGTTCGTCACGGGCCCACCAACCCCAAGCCCGGGCCTGACCAGGCCCATGAACACCAAGCCTAGGGCCCGGACCAGGCCCGGTCAAATTCATAATATTGAGGCCCAGGCCCGGTCCGGCCCGTTCAGATAATTATTTTCACTGTTCCAAATCAGTTCCAAATACTAAAACTTAGGAATATCATGGAATTTATCATTGGATTTGTCTAAATTTACCACCATGTAAGTATATTTTATTTGTATCTAATACTATCAAACGGAAAATTACATAAAATTACTGAAATCAGGGTGGGCAAAATGTCTTGACTGGGGGGGGGGGGGGGGGAGGGAGGGGGAAAAAACGGCTCACGAGGGGGGGGGGGGCATCCCTCCCCCCCAGTTAACATGCTAAAATAGGCTCTGACACACTGGACAACAAGAATGTGAGGCTAAGCTTGAGGTGCAATACACCTTTTG
>JAXIVJ010001114.1:0-25000 GCA_036785665.1 Chirona hameri | reverse complement strand
CATGTGTGTTTTAAGATGTTAAACAAAATTATTTTTGCCAGTGCGTTATCTACATAAATGAGTATAACAGTTGAAAATCGGTCAAATTTTGGACATTTTTGGCTTCAATCCAAATCGATCGGTATTCGGTCAACCAAAATGCCTCCCATTCGGTATCGGTTTGGAATCGGTCAGGATTTTTTTGGGGAAAATTACATCACTAGTCCATACCAAGGCCTATAACCAGGAAAAACCATCAGCAATTTGTTTACCATCCCCCTGCGCCCAGCGGATGACGTCATTGGGATGGTAACTCAGTCGCCGCCGTCCACGATCTATATAATGAACGATAGTCTGGAATCGCTTTCGGCGGCTTTTAACCATGCTTTTATGTTGGATATGATGCAGAAAGGTACGATGTGGTCTGGCAATGGCAAATATTCTGTCACTCTTACTCCACCCCCTGGCCGGAATTCCTCGGGTCTGACCGAGCGTATTAAGTATTAGCCCGCGCCGTGCCGGGGTGTGGGGGGAAGCGTTTAGACGCCCCCTCCCCCCTAAGCTTTTTAGAGGATAGCTGAAAACGGTGCCCGCTGCATTTTTCGGCGCAGGTGTTTGGGCATCAATTACCCACATTTTGTGAAATTCTGGATCTCAGGTCATGTCAGGTCAGGTCACCAGGCCAGGTCACGTGACCCCACCTCCAAAAAAAGTTTGTTGTCGTACCACAGCCACAGTTTTTGGTCGATCGGTTGCAAACTTGCAGGATGTTATAAGGTCATAAATACCTACAATTCGTTTATCTCGGATTTTTTTTTAATCGGTGACCAAAGGTCGGGTCAATTTCGTGACCTCCCATTATAAGTCAATGGGGAAATATTCAAATGCTTCCTTTTCCGAGGATACGCATGCTATCAGTCCAATTTCTTCTGAATCATGTTATCATAGGTCATTATTGATGAACCAGGTACAATTTGTGTTCAGTGACCCCTACAGGGTCGGCAGAGGTCATCTGAGGTCGCCAACACTTTTTTGTCAATATCTCTCTACAGAATTAAGATAGAGAAGTGAAACCGGCACCAATGTGTTTGTCTCATCAAGAAACGTCTCCCAATATGCAACATGAGTACCACTTGACTTGAGTCACCACTTGACCTTGACCGGAGGTCAAATTTATAAGTTGACGTAATCTGGTCTTCATTAAAATATGGTTCGTAGCGTCTTGAAGAGAAAAACACGTTGGCGTCAAAATTATCAGGGTTTGCTGTGTGTTTATTTTTCCTAATAAACAAACACAAACAAACAGTTCGTGAACAGATGTGTTCATGAACAAATGACGTCATCAGCTTAAAATAAATAAACAAACAACGAACAGTTCACGAACGTTCATGAACTGTTCATGAACAACTCAAATTAATGAATAGATCACCTATTTCGTGGCAAGGAAAGCTCATTTAGAAGCGATACAGACATTTGTGTTGTGTTCTTATTATAAGAAAACCGTTTAAAGTTCCTCCACAAACATGTTAGACTAGACAAGCGCATCAGTGTAGCAGATGTAGGCTGACTCACGGTTGTCGACAGTGACTCCGCCACATACGAATAACTGTGGGACGTCAGCGTCTTCACCCTCGCCCTACAGGGGGGGGGGGGGCTGACAGGCCCCCCCCCTGAGGTTTTTCTTGAATAACTTTTTACACATGGGGTGCACCTTACTGAAATTTTTGGTAGCTGAGTTTACAACAATTATACGTAGGCTGTAAACATTTAATTGAAATTGGTCAAGAACTTTTTGAGATAATAATGTTTTGATGACGTCATGTTGGTAAAAAAAATGAGAAATATTGGACAAATCGTAGAAAACAGAGTTTTAAAGCAAACTGCAAACGCAATTCACCAAAGATGCAAAATGGCATTCTCTTTAAAATACCAATCTTTGATTTTTTTTTTGGTTTTTGACCCCTAAAATAAAATAAAACTATTTTTGTTTTAATCCCCACAAAATCAAAATTTTCGAAGATCTTAGAAAAACCGGAATATATGTGAGAGAAGTGAGTATGGGCAATACCCATACCAAATTTCAAAGCAATATCTTCATTTTTGACTGAGTGATGGCTTCCTAAGTGTAAGAAACTGATGACGTCATTTTTTTTAATAACTTTTTTGACATTTTTTGGGACAAGATACGAACAAATAATTACCTTTTTTGTATTTCTGAACCAAAACTGGTCTAGGAACATGCCTTTTTATTTACATTTTTTTATTTCTAATTTTGAGGTTTTCTGAAGAGCAAAATCGCTGTTCTGGACGTGGTAAATCCGAGGTCATTCACTTGACCTGGAAGGTCACCCGTTGACCTTAAACCTAAAAATCGCATAGTGTTAGATTTCTCTCATGACAGGCAACATGCTGGTTTTTACCGCATTGCTCTAAGTTGCTTGGTTTGGAAGTTAACAGGGGGGGGGGGCTGTCAGCCCCCCTCCCCCCGTAGGGCGAAGGTGAAAAAAGCTCCCGTAGGGCGAGGGTTAACCCTATTTGTAACAGGGGGTGGATTCCGCCCCCTCATGTTTTTCGCAGATATCTCCAGAACGGCTGGGAGCATGCCCAAGAAATTTTACGAATTTTTCATAGAATTGAATACCACATTTGGAGTCAAAATTTTGAGTTCTTAACCTGAACAGAGGTGGTTCCAGAGCACAGTTTTGGGTAGGTTCGGAGGCGACATTTAGCGATAATACGGAAATGCAATCTTCACGGTTTCTTCCTAACTGCCTCAAGTATGAAGGAGTTACATCGGTTTACGGTGATTGCAACAAGTGCAAATTAGTTGATGCTAATGAAATATCATAAAAATTGCATGGCAGAGGCGGTTTCAGGGGCTTGAAAAGGGGGGGGGGGGGGTTCCAGGAAGTATTCAATGCTTGGCGGGAAGCCAATAGAGCGATGTAAGGGGCATTTATATCTATCAATATGTAAAAGATAGCTTCTGCTTCCATTATGTGCATAATTATTACATATAGAGTTTCAGGGGCGTGTTCAGGCACATGAAAAGAGGGGGTGACTGGCATGGTGATGACGATATGCCAGCGATAACGGCGCAATATGCGTTTAGCTTATGATATATGCACATATGAGGCCAGAAAAGGGAATAAAGTCATTTTTTTTTGCAGAGGCGCGCTCAGGAATGGAAGAAAGGGGGTCATATTATTGCAAGGAAACTAAGAGGCATGGGCGTACAATGACATAACATACTGCAGTTTTCGGATGAAGCACGCACCACAGGCTACTTTACGAACGATTATAAGATAATAGGCGAGTCCAGGTAGGGTAAAAAGTGTGTGTGGGAAGGGGGGGGGGGGGGGGGGTAAGCAATGTTAATTGAAGTTGTAAGTGAAATAGTCACTGTTGACTAGTTAGTATCAAATAGCGGATAATATACTTATCATAAGGTCTTGCGCCGCCCCAGTTTGGATCCTGGATACGCCTATGATGAAGTACAACATGCAAAAAGGAACTTTTTTACGATCAGTAACTTATTTATAATGCTGGGTAGCAACTTGTCTGCGGTTAATATTTGTTTCCAATTTGACCTCCCTTTTTCACTAACCTGGTACCGCCTATGGCAAAAATATGATTTATAACTGTTTTGTCTAATGTCACAATCACATAGCATTTCATTTATAAAAAACATCAAAAAATGATTGTATTACGCATTTACTTCACCCCCATATTGAGTGACCTGCACACGCCTATGATTTTTGAATTTTCAAACTTCACCGTCATATATCAATTTCCAATTCAATCTCTATCGATTCTTATTAGTTGTGTTAAAATCTGTCGATAAACATGAATGCTATTTTGGATCAAAAATACCACTAAAATGTGTAGTTTTTGCCCCCCTGTTGCCCCCCTATCCAAAATTTAGATTTATTTTATTATTTAGAAATGTAGATCGTGTTGAGGGGAACCAAATACCGTTTCATTTTTGAAAATCGGACGGGTAGATCTCGAGATCTCCGGGGGGGGGGGCGGAATCCGCCCCCCCCCCCCTGTTGCAAATAGGGGTAGCCAGGAGCCTGTTACAAATAGGGTTAAAGGCGATTATTCCCATGCTACGATCAAAGGCCTATCGATTGAGTCTGAACAATACGGGTGCATTGCCCAGTCCTCCTGGTTTCGACGCTCGTGATGATTGAGTTGCACAATACATGCCTCCTTGAAAACTTTTATTGTCTCAAATAATTATTTAATTACCAAGCGGGCGCGCAGCGCCCGTGAGGTTTCTCGTCAACTTACTAGACAAATTTGCATTTGACCCGGCCCGTAAGCATCGGCCCGTTTGCATTTGACCCGGTCTAACGTAAGAAATACGATTGGCTGCTATTTTTATGAGCCCGAAACCACATTAATAGTACTAATTTAGTCGTTTCATACCAAAATAGTGAGCATGCTTCAAATAATTGAAGATGGGACAGCGTAATGTGAACTCAAATACTAAAAAACTAAGTAATGTATATTTGTTCATGAACAGTTCATGAACGTTTGTGAACTGTACATGAACAACCATTTTGTCGTGAACAGATGACCTTGATAATGAAATTCGTAAACAATCAAATAAACAAACAAAGAAACATTGTTCATGAACTGTTCACGAACACTTATACAAACAGCAAACCCTGAAAATGCTTACCTTATCTTGATTAGTTAGTTTTATATTTTTCGAAGTGTTCAAGAGTACATTAAAAATAACAACAAATATTTCAGCGCTCATCGTGGCGCCTTCTTCAGTGAGGCGCCTATCCTCAGTGGCGCCTTCCTCAGTGCGACGCTTATCCTCAGTGGCGCCTTCCTAGCCTGCCTGGCTATCCTCAGTGGTGCCTTCCTCAGTACGACGCTTATCCTCAGTGGCGCCTTCCTAGCCTGCCTGGCTATCCTCATTGGCGCCTTCCTCAGTGCGACGCTTATCCTCAGTGGCGCCTTCCTAGCCTGCCTGGCTATCCTCAGTGGCGCCTTCCTCAGTGCGACGCTTATCCTCAGTGGCGCCTTCCTAGCCTGCCTGGCTATCCTCGGTGGCGCCATCTTCAGTGAGGCACTTATCCTCAGTGGCGCCTTCCTAGCCTGCCTGGCTATCCTCAGTGGCGCCTTCCTCAGTGAGGCGAATCAACTTAGAAATTCCTCTATCTGTATTAGGTAAAACGTTATTTGCGAGAAGAAAAAAAACAGTTTTGCCAAAAAATAGCTTTTGGCCTTTGGTGACCTCTGGAGCCTAAACAATTGACCAAAGTTAAAATTTGAGGACACCAATGGCGATTGCATTTTAAAATATACTTCGATTGCTTTTATCCGTTTGCTCCTAGCTATCATAGTTTCCGAGATATTTGGGGGGTTTCTGGTGTGAAGTCCTAAAACTGGAAAATATAACCTTTGATGACCTCTGGTGACCTCAATATTGACCTGAGCCAAAACAAATTACTGACTAGTTTCAATATGATTTTTAACGTGCTTTCGAACGGTATTTTCGGTGTTTGTCTACGTCCCATAGGAGCCGAGTTCGAGGGGGAGGCGACACACACACACACACACACACACACACACACACACACACACACACACACACACACACACACACACACACACACACACACACACACACACACACACACACACACACACACACACACACACACACACACACACACACACACACACACACACACACACACACACACACACACACACACACACACACACACACACACACACACACACACACACACACACACACACACACACACACACACACACACACACACACACACACACACACACACACACACACACACACACACACACACACACACACACACACACACACACACACACACACACACACACACACACACACACACACACACACACACACACACACACACACACACACACACACACACACACACACACACACACACACACACACACACACACACACACACACACACACACACACACACACACACACACACACACACACACACACACACACACACACACACACACACACACACACACACACACACACACACACACACACACACACACACACACACACACACACACACACACACACACACACACACACACACACACACACACACACACACACACACACACACACACACACACACACACACACACACACACACACACACACACACACACACACACACACACACACACACACACACACACACACACACACACACACACACACACACACACACACACACACACACACACACACACACACACACACACACACACACACACACACACACACACACACACACACACACACACACACACACACACACACACACACACACACACACACACACACACACACACACACACTCCTCCCCCTCGAATTCGAACGAACTCGAACTTCTATGATACAATTTAGCATGCGTATTGTATATAAATATCAGTAGTTAACCCCATCAGGGGCGGATCTAGCCGTGTTTTTTTTTTTGGGGGGGGGGGGAACTCAGTGGCGTATTTCCAAGAAGTTGTTGAACGGGGAGGCGGGGGGTACCAGACCGTCAGCTGTCGAAGCTGTTGACCAGGGGGCGGGGGGTACCAGACCGTCAGCCGTCGAAGCTGTTGACCAGGGGGCGGGAGGGGGGGGGGGGGTACCAGACCGTCAGCCGTCGAAGCTGTTGACCAGGGGTCGTCAGAGCGCGTCGTCAACCCGTCAGCAACTGTACGTGCGGCCGTTTTTTTGGGGGGGGACAAATCATGGTTTCAGGATATTTGGGAGGATGCCCCCCCCCCCCCCCCCGCTGGATCCGCCCCTGAGTCCCATGCAGCATATTTTACAATATATACATGCGCTAATGCGGCAACCGCATTGGCGACATCATTTCGCCACATTCTTGGATTAATCATGCAGAACTGATAACAATGATGAACGATGCTTCATGCCACGTTCTGGATTCTCGCTCCGGCACCATGGCCACTGCAGAGTGTCCGGATCAGTGCACAGCTCACAGGGTCGGTGCACGGCACGCAGCTCGTTAGTCAGCTTATCACGGCCCTCATCACGATCACCGTGATCGGTGCAGTCGGCGTGACGGCTCGGCAGAATCAAACCGAACGAGCTCCCAGCAGAACTGAGCCGAACGAGCCCTCGGTAGAACGGTGTCCGGACACATTGGCGAATGTTATTTTGCCGAATGTCATTTTGGCGAATGCATATTGTCGAAGGACACTTTGACGACATGTCTTTTTGTCGAAATGTGAATATGCCGAAAGTAAAATGGCGAATGTCTTTTTGTCGAAATGCCTTTTTGCCGACGTGTCAAAATGTCGAAATGTCTTTTTGCCGCCATGTCATTTTGTCGAAATGTCATATTGTCGAAATGTTAAAAAATCGAAATGTTTTTTTGCCGAATGACATTTTGTCGACATGTGAAAAGGTCGAAATGCCTTTTTGCCGAAATGTCATTTTGCCGACATGTGAAAAAGACGAAATGAATTGACAATTGTAAAGGCTAAACAGGATATATCTGGTAGACAAGGGAACAAGCATCGGAGCAAAGCAGTGAGCAAAGCGGAGCAAAGTGGTGGAGCAAAGTGAAGCATATAATTTTATCTGTATAAAGCCATGGAGGAAAATGTGAGAATATAGCATGTTTAATCACGTTTATAATTCACATTGTTTGATCTTTGTTTGTGCGAATAAGCAATGCAGTTCAGGAGACTGTTTTAGGTCAGTGGAAAACGACACCAAAATACTATGTAGAATGTAGCTATCACATTTATCCAAGATACCAATTGTAGTTCTCCTGCATCATTAACTTCAGCTATTACGAGCGATCGTGTTCGGAAATTACAATATCACCCGGCGCAATCTCCCATTGGTCTGACGTGACCTAAATATGTTCGTTCGTTCGATCCGATACCGACTCACTCTGTTCATTATTGATGCATTGCAACATGACAATCTAAAACGAACAAGAAAACCTAGATGTGAATGTGATTTAATGCGGAAAACTGACGCATTAGACTTTATCAGCCATTTGGTGTTGTGATTGCAATAAGGGATTACCATCGCATAGTTTGTCTGCAATTAAGTGCAATTAAGGTGTTCTTAACAGGCAATTTAGTACATATAAACAAACCATGCAATTACGGAGGTAATTCAGCTCTGCCATTTATGGCTGAATATGAATGACACAGCATGAGTGAATATGGGCTGAGAAGTATATAATAGCCATTTTCACGAAGGATTATTGCGCTGAAAAGCTTCTGAAAGATTCTGAAAGTTTTGAAAAACTACACAGCTTTTACATGCGATTTTTTTTTGGCTAGAAATGTCTCTCATAATTTTGTAATATGTTGGTAAGAATAAAATATGTTGGCAAAATTGCGGTTTGGTGGTAATAAGCAAGATAAGTATTGATAAGTATTGATTCCTGAAACTTTCAGGAAGATTGTATCAATACTTAACTTGCTTATTACCACCAAACCGCAGTTTTGTCAACATATTTCATTCTTACCAACATATTACAAAATTATGAGAGACATTTCTAGCCAAAAATCGCACGTAAAAGTTGTGTAGTTTTTCACAACTTTCAGAATCTTTCAGAAATTTTTCAGCGCAATAATCCTTCGTGAAAACGGCTAATTTGAAACCAGCTTGTATGTCTTTACAACACGTTGTCATGTACACGCATTGGACGCTGTGCAGCCATCTGCAGGACAGTCAGGTTAAAGAGACAGACCTCAGCGATACGTGATAGCAATTCAGTCACATTTTAGAACTACTGAATATAAATAGATTGACTCGAACTATTCACTTCCGTATTCTAAACCCTGTTTCCATCCGAGTGTCATTTCACCGAGTCTGTGCCGTACACCCCATAATGGTGTACGGCACTGTGTACGGTCTGTGCCGTACACCCCATAATGGTGTACGGCACTGTGTACGGTCTGTGCCGTACACCCCGTAATGGTGTACGGCACTGTGTACGGTCTGTGCCGTACACCTCATAATGGTGTACGGCACTGTGTACGGTCTGTGCCGTACACCCCATAATGGTGTACGGCACTGTGTACGGTCTGTGCCGTACACCCCGTAATGGTGTACGGCACTGTGTACGGTCTGTGCCGTACACCCCATAATGGTGTACGGCACTGTGCACGGTCTGTGCCGTACACCTCATAATGGTGTACGGCACTGTGTACGGTCTGTGCCGTACACCCCGTGGCCATGACACATACAGAAAGCTCGGTTTGCCCTTCGGACTCTGGCCTCTGGGTCTGAATGTTGCCAGCCGGAGATCTGAGTGATTTGACCTAGTTACTCCGAATGAGTTAAAAGTGGTTCTGAATTCAAGCGTTGTACGGTCGTCATAGCAGTTATTAAGTTACCTGTTCTTGATCAATTAAGCCAGCAAAAACTTGCACTGGCGCGACCAATGCACGGGCAATGTACAACACGCCGAGAGCACGCCGGCAATGCAGGCAGCACATAACTGCGCAAATGATCATCATTGGACAGGCTGCTTCATTCAGACGTGCTCTCAACACAGGACAGACTGGGTCAGACCGTGCAGTCCCGTTCTATCGGTCTATGGGTCACCCCGTACAGTCTCGTTCTCTCGGTCTACGGGGCCTTCCGTGACTGAGGCACCCCGTACAGTCTCGTTCTCTCGGTCTACGGGGCCTTCCGTGACTGGGTCAGCGCGTGCAGTCTCGTTCTCTCGGTCTACGGGGCCTTCCGTGACTGGGGCACCCCGTACAGTCTCGTTCTCTCGGTCTGCGGGGCCTTCCGTGACTGGGTCAGCCCGTACATTCTCGTTCTCTCGGTCTACGGGGCCTTCCGTGTCTGGGTCAGCCCGTACAGTCTCGTTCTATCGGTCTACGGGGCCTTCCGTGACTGGGTCAGCCCGTACATTCACGTTCTCTCGGTCTACGGGGCCTTCCGTGACTGGGTCAGCCCGTACAGTCTCGTTCTATCGGTCTACGGGGCCTTCCGTGACTGGGTCAGCTCGTACAGTCTCGTTCTCTCGGTCTCCGGGGCCTTCCGTTCGCACATGCCCGCCTCCGGGTGCATAGTTCTCACGGAGACAGCGAAAAGCACAGTTTGCAATGCGTCAAGTGTCCCATTTCCTCCGACAGTCGCCTCCGATAAGATAAACCCAACAAATACCTACTCGACGCCTGGCTACAGCGCAGACACTACTGAATTGTCTGTGTATCCTGCTTGCGACTGGCTGAAAGGTAAACACTCCGCGAAGGTGATCTCTCTTTAGGTGAACCTGTATAAAACACTCGAGGAGTCGACCTGGCCAGATATCGGCTGATATGTGCGAAATCGACGTTCAGTTGCACACGGCACAGGCTTAGGCAGTCTAAAATAGACACAGGGCTATCGATCAACTACAATGAAGCAATGACGCAAAGGCATCAACGATAAGGTGATTATTCGATGTCAAACCCTATCATTTTATGCATGGCCTGATTTGAAGATGGAAAATGGAAAGGCGACAATGTTAGCGTTT
The DNA here is from genome assembly GCA_036785665.1 of Chirona hameri. Classification (NCBI taxonomy): domain Eukaryota; kingdom Metazoa; phylum Arthropoda; class Thecostraca; order Balanomorpha; family Balanidae; genus Chirona; species Chirona hameri. The sequence continues at coordinate 14,456 of JAXIVJ010001114.1, read as the reverse complement.
ACGTGATTTGCCAATCACGGTCACAGCTTTTGAAGCATGGAAAAGTCGGCATGTTTTATTCATGTTGAAGTAGTATTCAATGGAAAACAATGCGCAAAATATAAATACGAAACCATCGGTTTTCCAAACCTTTAAAAGGTATCCAAAAATAAGCCAAAACATAATTTTCACAGCTTTACTTAACCAATGTTGTTTTACATAGGTATGGTTTCTGTCATACTTCATGTGGGTGAAACCTATTTATATTAAAATATAACATACGAACAGTAAAAATAACACCATTTGCATTATATATTAATAGCCCTATTGTCGCAATTTTAACTTCTAAACCTATCTTTACAATATACAAACTGTTGAAAATTATATCACTATCGTGTCATTTCCAGTTGACTTATGGTGACTATAGATTTCCTTTGTCCGCAGATGTGATGTGAGAAGCGATACTGAACAGGTCATAGTGATTGTTTACGAGTTAACGCAAAATTACGAGTGGGGGCTAAACATAACAGTTTAACCCATTTGTGGCTGAGCATATGAGGAGATATAACTTTTTGGTAAGGATTGTAACTATTGTAACTATTGTAATTTCAAAATAGCTTTAAAATAATTATTGCTAGATTTGAGTTTATATGATGTGTTTTACCAGCTCCCAGAAGCACAATGCTCCCGGATCAATAGTTTCCGAGCAAGAGTGCAAAAGAGCAAAAGTTCCGAGCAAAAAGTGATGACCGATGTTCCCATTTGGTAAAATGGGAACATCGGTCACAAATGGGTTATAATAGAACAGCTAACAGTTAAAAATAAAGGTTCGTGGGTGAACTGCATAATCGAGATTTACAAATATGAGCAGTTCCACTGGCGCACAGTTCCACAGATTTGCAGGTGTATGTACCTCGCTGTAACCTAACTGTGTATTAACATAGCTGTGTAAGCTTTAATGCTTTTAACATTACAGCTTTTGAGATAAATACCTTTGTTTAAACGGCAGCAAAATACAAAGAAAACTGACTTAATCAAAATAAATTGGAGCTGAATCCAAGGTCATTATTTCAATGTGTCCGTTACCACGAAAAGACTCGGTAATTTCTCCAGGTGCAAAGATCACCTTCTGGTAGACGCCCACCAAGCCGCATTCCCCCTTTCGTCCCGATGTGTGCGCTGATTACAGATTCTACGTCTGTTGCGTGCGCCGCCTCGTGTCACACAGAGAAGAGAGCTGCTCGCTCCCAGTCGGGCCGGCAGAGAGGGAGGGCTGCTCGCTCCCAGTCGGTCGCAGGCCCGCAGACGCCGCCCGCCCGCCACAAAGCCGGCCGGCCGTCCCGCCGCCCCGCGCTATCATTTGCATGCGTGGAACCCGGGCGTCGTATTGACAGGGCATTATACACGGTGCGATCCGGGCATCTCGTGTCTGCCGAGGCAGGGGGATCGGTCACGGGCCCGAGCCGTGTGACCCCCCTCCTCCGGCCCCCTCCGACCCTGACAGGTCGTGATGAATGGTAGCCAGCCGCCAATGGCAACCCTTTGATGCGGCGTTTCTTTAAATGCGCTATCGAGGCGGTAACTATCCAAAAGCGCGGCTCGTATTGAGTCGAGGGACAGACGCCGGTCGAAATATGAAATCCACCGCCAGGATAGGGATGGTATTCACGCTAGACAGACACACATATGCTAATCAGGCAGAATTAGATGGGAAACCAAACGAGGTATGAATGTCTGATTTTATGCTTTTGTCTAATCCGATGGTTTGAACTGCTGTCAAACGACGTGTAAAAATTAATTATCGCTCTGCTTTCAGTTCCAGTAGACAGCGCTGGGCAAAAAGCAGATGTTTGCATAGATTTGGGTAGGTCAGGCGCGCGGTGCCGGTATCAGCTGTATCATAGTAATGAGCTTCCTATCGTATCGATGCGAGGCTGTTCGAAACCGGATAACCCGGGCCGTATGCCTTGTTTAATTGCATTCAGCATACATTCAGTGTAACATAAGAGCCACAGCAAAACATACAGCTATCAGATTGGCAAACTTAACAACCAGGCCCATTTTTTAATGCATAGTTTATCGATGATCCGAGTTAAAACGGATGCTGTGTGTACTCATATGGGTTTGGAATTCATCTCCATGCCTTTGTCAACGATCTGTGGGGGGGTGCGAATACCGAGAAGGAATACAGGGACTCGACATTTACGCATGGCAAGTGGCGTATTATGCAATACTACCTGTCAACATGTTTTGTTTGCCAATCATGTATGGGTGCCAGCGCCAGATACGCTAGTATGGGCAGTTATTGGATAGATGGGTACGGCTGCTCATTTGCATGAGCACCCCCGTGTCGCGTCTCAAAAACCCGCTCTGCAGAAGTGGTGCCCCGCGGTCATCGACCAACAAGCACCTCTCAATTCTGTGAGGAGGGGCAAATTGGACGATTTATGCCTGGACGTGTGGTCGATTTATGCCTGGACGTGTGTGGACATCATCCAATACTTCATGATGCTCCAGAATACCTAAGTAATGTTTCTGGTCCATATCCTTCCCATCAATGTCACAATTCATCGCCAAGGTCATATACATCTACTGAGCTGTCCAACGCTGGAGTCCAGAGTCATGCGTTGATGAAATGATCACACGAATATTGCACAACACGAATTTGATTGGTCAAGGTTAAATGTCCTATTCGGTAGCGTCAGCCTTCCTTGGAACCGTCGCACTGCCAGTCACCAAAGGAAATCACCTATCTAATCATCTAAGTATCGACCAGGGGCGGCGGAAGAGGGGGGCAGGGGAGCAGCCTACACACACACACTTTAAGAGGTTTGGGGCAAACATATGGTTTTGCCTCCCCCTCCCACAAGTTTATAAGAGGGGCCCTCCGGAAATATCTATTGTTTTCCTTCTTTAGCCGATACAAATTGTCCGAGGGCTCTGAATGTGTGTTCGTCAGCCTGAGGGCCTCTTGGTCGGTCCTCGGTCGTCCTGAGAGAGTCCTCGGCTGGTATAAGATAACCACCGTGCGGTTTGATAGGCCCTCAGTCCAGGTGATGAAGGGGGACCCTCAGTCCTAAGAGGGGGTCATGACGCTCCGGGGGCCCCTGGAGATTGCTTTGCCCCCCCCCCCATCCAAACATACAATCCGCCGCCACTGTTATCGCTAGCCCGAGACACAACAAGACGGTGGTCGGAAGGAACTAGCCTCACGGGCCGAGGTTTCAGTCTAAGATATACTATACCAATTTGGTGGAGCTTCTCGAGACATTCTGCTGGTGAGAACTGAGAAGCCCTGAACCCATCACGCCGCCACCTTCACCTCAAAAGTGTCGTGGTCAAGACAGTATCAGAACTCTGCAACATCTAGACCAACTGTTCTTGAGATCAAGGTCCGGTCAGGTGGCTCAGGAGAGATAAATGAGTGACAGTCCAGGTGCAAATCTGAACCGCCCTGGCGCCTTACTCCGAACAAGGAGCGCTCGGAACAAGGAGCGCTGGACGGCATCCATGTTTACACGCCACTTCTTCAAAGACTATAATTCAGATAAAAGTTTCCAGGACGTGATTGCTACAAATTACTTCCATTAACAAAAGACACACCTCCTAGTTTGTAAAAGTGAATTTGGAGCTTATTCTTCATTTAACTCGAATTCATGCTCCTACTTTCCCGTGTACAATGAAGCGAGCACGAGTGCTGAACGTCCTCGGTCAACCCGCCGACCTACCAAGTGGCAAACCGCACATGACAAGCTTGTCGGATTTGACAAACCCTGCACCACTCCACCACCGCCCCCGGCTGACCAAGCTGACCCAATTGACCCCTCTCCCCCCCCCCCCACACACACACGCAGTCGGGGGCGAGCGACCGCACCCAAGAGCGTGTCATCCCGGCAGGGAGTGCCATCCGTGTAGTACCAATATAACGGTCACCGGCTGTGTCAGAATAATGAGGTCCGGCTGGCACCAATCGGGGATCCACCCACTGCGCACAGTGGTCTCAACGCACTGACCGTGCCAAACCGTAGAAGGTTGGAACGGGGTTGACAAAACGGAAACCTGCAACAGGATCACGAACGCTTGTGAGCTACGCTGCGAAAACAGCACACTAAATGTGTTTATTCATCGAAAGAAAGTTTCCATGTTTGTCATCGAAAGTTTTCCAGCAGTGCATGTCCGAGGGCTTTGATGTGCGTTTCTAAGCGTTGTTTTTCACCGCAGAACAGCAAAACTTCCCGTAACCGTGTCGCAAGTGTTCGTGCCTTTCCACCTGTGTCCCGCCACTCAATCGATTCCTCACTGACGCGTCCGCCGAGCGTCGGTCAATAGCAGACGTGATTTAGTCGGCCAGACTGAATCGGCCTGTCAGTCGGAGGTGCCCCTGAACGCCGTCAGACGCGTGATTTAGTCGGCCAGACTGAACCGGCGCCGTCAGTCCAAGGTGTCCCTGAACGCCGTCTCGCGTGATTTAGTCGGCCAGACTGAACCGGCGCCGTCAGTCGGAGGTGCCCCTGAACGCCGTCTCGCGTGATTTAGTCGGCCAGACTGAACCGGCGCCGTCAGTCGAAGGTGCCCCTGAACGCCGTCTCGCGTGATTTAGTCGGCCAGACTGAACCGGCGCCGTCAGTCGGAGGTGCCCCTGAACGCCGTCTGACGTGATTTAGTCGGCCAGACTGAACCGGCGCCGTCAGTCGAAGGTGCCCCTGAACGCCGTCAGACGCGTGATTTAGTCGGCCAGACTGAACCGGCGCCGTCAGTTGGAGGTGCCCCTGAACACCGTCTGACGTGATTTAGTCGGCCAGACTGAACCGGCGCCGTCAGTTGGAGGTGCCCCTGAACACCGTCTGACGTGATTTAGTCGGCCAGACTGAACCGGCGTGTCAGTCGAAGGTGTCCCTGAACGCCGTCTGACGTGATTTAGTCGGCCAGACTGAACCGGCGCCGTCAGTCGAAGGTGCCCCTGAACGCCGTCTGACGTGATTTAGTCGGCCAGACTGAACCGGCGCCGTTAGTCGGAGGTGCCCCTGAACGCCGTCTCACGTGATTTAGTCGGCCAGACTGAACCGGCGCCGTCAGTCGGAGGTGCCCCTGAACGCCGTCTCACGTGATTTAGTCGGCCAGACTGAACCGGCGCCGTCAGTCGAAGGTGCCCCTGAACGCCATCTGACGTGATTTAGTCGGCCAGACTGAACCGGCGCCGTCAGTCGGAGGTGCCCCTGAACGCCGTCTGACGTGATTTAGTCGGCCAGACTGAACCGGCGCCGTCAGTCGGAGGTGCCCCTGAACGCCGTCTGAGCCGGGCGGAGACGCCGCCGCCGCCCAGTGGCACACATGACACCCCCGTACCCGCTTAACATGCACCGCAGACGCTGTAATTCCCGGCTGCCAAATGGACTCAGACACGATCGGCAGGCACAGCTCTCATGGGGGGCCGCCGCTACGCGGCTCGGAGGCTTTGCAGGAGTGCTTTTAGTTAGGCGCAACGCTCATTTTATAGTCAGACGTTCACTCAATCGCATTGTGGATCGAGGCGGAGAGAGGCACTGGAAGAGAGGAATGCAGCACGCCATGCTTTGAAGTTGGACAGGTACGCGCCAGCTGGTGGAAGTGTTCTCAGAATCATCAGGCTTGTCCGGGACAGCGCGCAACATGGGCGCTGCCGCTACTGGCCGGTGTAAAACAAGTTCATCTGGCTGCGTCGATCTAGTGCTGTGACCATTCCCCCTCGCAGCGACAGCCGGCCTGATGCGCGGTGTATTCGGGTAATGACGTGCTTTCTGATGTATTGGCTATCAATCATCAGCATGATATAGAGAGAGAGGGGTGAGTTTTCTATTCGTGACGAACAGTGGCTAGGAAACTCACAACGCCCGTCTAAGGGCCAATTCATAACGCCCATAACAAATAGTTTTAGAGACCGCATCCCTGAAAGTTTGACAACACTCCAAGCACTTGCTCCAAAATATTGCGTTTACTTGTGCGTTAAAAACTGTTTAAAGGGAAATAATGACCTTTTCCCACACAAATGGAGTTAGCACTTGAAATCGCTAGACGAGACCAAAATATATTGTAAATTCATCACATTTTGCATGAAAACTTTCCTACCGAAAGATATTTCAAGTTATAGTTGATAAGCGTTCCACACTTTTAACGACCGGTACTTGCAAGTACTTTTGGTCCTCATCAAACTGCGGGCTTTTCCCGTATTGAATTTTTACGCAATGGAGTGGAAAATATATTGTGCGTTCTGCTTGTTATGATTATATGCCCGGCAATCCTCTAAAACTAACAGCGATTGGAAAAAGTGGCAATCAAATCGGAAGCTCATCGATGCACATCAACGGCGGCATAGTAAGTGGTTGTGACCCTCAATTTTTGAAAATCGCTTCATTTGTTTTCAACATTAGGAGTTGTGTATAATTTGTATGTGGCACTATGCTTTATATTATCATGAAAAATAATAAATTTTTCCCAAAAAACTAACAAATAATAACACAAAACTGGCAATTAAATCGGAAGCTCATCGATGCACATCGACGGCGACCTATTTACCGTCGGCGATTTGTTTACAAAGTCATTGGCATGCTTCTCGGCGCACTTAACCATTTGTGGCGAGTTGTTCCTGATGTATCGTCAAAGGCTATCACCCCATATTCCCGTTTAGTATACCCAAGTCCCGTAGCCAGCTTCGTAATGAAGTCACTGGTGCCATTATTGTGTAGCATTGCAAAATATATCTGATTTCGAGTTGAAAGCTAATTAAAGACTTATTCAAAGTATTTTTTTAAAGTTTGAATTGTCTTGTTAATCATTATTAAAGGTATTTTATCACTGTATTTCATAGTAGTTGACACTTCAGAAACTTATGACGTAATAATATTGTATCCCATATCCATTTCCCTCGCCTTTTGCTACTGTGGCGCAGTGCCGAGTGTTTTGCGAATACTTGCTAGCCTGGGGTTCAAATCATTCCGCCCTTATTGCATTCGAGTTGGCATAGTTTGCATGTTGTTGTTATTCATGACTTATACTGATAGTCAGTCATGCATCACGGATGCTTCACGGATTGCTTCGCGGATCAGTTTGATCGGAAACGTCCCAGAGCCCCCAAAAATGCCGCACTCGATGTAAACAATGGTAGGGAAGGACGAATTTGTCAATGACCTTCATAAAGTACACAAGGTACTTGTTTTGTATTTTTTCCAAACTTACAACTTTGAATTTGGGAATAATTTTATTTAATTCTTAAATTTGAATAAAAATAATTTTAAAACCATAACGGTAGTCTTAAGAAATTGTTGCTAACAAAATCAAAAGGTCATTATTTCCCTTTAGGTCTAAATGTATTCTCTATAAGTTGCATAAAATTGATTTAAAATCAGGAACTTGCCAATTGTTGCCGATTTCAGTCGTTTTGAACCCATCACTTCCATGGCTTTCCCATTGATGCCCCCGCGATCCGCCAGCGCGCTCATTTATGATTCACATTTCGTCTGCGCTTACAAACTTTCCTCAAGACATCTCTCATGGCTTTGTACTCTGACATGGAAACCTAATCCAAACACTTGGCGGAACTCAGCTTCCTCTCACCAGTACTGCACCCCGCGACTGTTCTAGTGTATATTGTAAAAGCGCCTTCCGCGTCCGGCTTTGATATCCCGCCGACCTCATGTTGATAATAACTCCGCTCGGTCGGTTTTATGTCATTGTTGAAATGGTTGCTGGCGCCGCCGCGCATGAGGCTCGGCGTCGTCTCGGCGACTGCGTCAGTATCGGTGGCGTCACCAGAACGCGGTCACTACGTCACCACGAATGTCCGGAGCCTCCACCTGCCTCGGGTCCGCGGTTTCACACCTCCCGTCCCCAGTGCCGCCGCCGCCCCCACCTCCCACTCGCAGCCCCGCCCGGCCGCCCGGCCGCCCTCGCCTCCCACTCGCGCCCCGGCCCGGCCGCCCGGCCGCCCCCACCTCCCATTCGCGCCCCGGCCCGGCCGCCCGGCCGCCCCCACCTCCCACTCGCGCCCCCGCCCGGCCGCCCGGCCGCCCCCACCTCCCACTCGCGCCCCGGCCCGGCCGCCCGGCCGCCCCCACCTCCCACTCGCGCCCGGCCCGGCCGCCCGGCCGCCCCCACCTCCCACTCGCAGCCCCGCCCGGCCGCCCGGCCGCCCTCGCCTCCCACTCGCGCCCCGGCCCGGCCGCCCGACCGCCCCCACCTCCCATTCGCAGCCCCGCCCGGCCGCCCGGCCGCCCTCGCCTCCCACTCGCGCCCCCGCCCGGGCGCCCGGCCGCCCTCGCCTCCCACTCGCGCCCCGGCCCGGCCGCCCGGCCGCCCTCGCCTCCCACTCGCGCCCCCGCCCGGGCGCACGGCCGCCCCCACCTCCCACTCGCGCCCCCGCCCGGGTGCCCGGCCGCCCTCGCCTCACCCTCGCGGTGCCGACGGACACCGGAAAAGCGTCGTGTCCGGGATGATCGATCGTCGGCGGGGTGATTGGCGCCGATTACCGCCGACACAACTGGTGATACGCCAGCCGGTAATGGGCGCTCTCCGTCCCGGGGCAGAAATGCGGCACGAGACAGGCCGTATACAAATGACGTAGGCCGCATCGCAGTGGCGACGTCCCGTGATCGTGGCCAGGAAGGTGTTCATTTGCGAGGTGTCAATAGTTCGTGCAATTAATTTGACTGTCGGAAGTGATCACCGACTCATTTAAAGCGAAGAGAGCTGAATATCAATGGACCGTTGAGAGAAAATTGCCATGCATGCTTGGATGGCAGGAGTTACATACTTTTTAATGCTGTATTAAATGCATTTCCAAACCAACCCAAATGATCTTTGGAGAAATGAGACGTAATGCATCTAAAACTTTGAGAAGGAAAAAAACCGGAATATACCGATAAAACAGTAACCAGAACAATTACAACAGCAGCCTTTCATATTTAATTTCAAAACTCATGGTAGCTCTCGAGAACGGCCACATTCTAGATGCGTTGCACTGCCACGTAGCCCCTTGCAAGAAGCACCCAGCCTCCGACTGACAGCAGAGTCGAGTTTGGCAGGGCCGAGGCTGTCTCCGCCGGCGATGCGGCCATGTCAGAAACGCCGCTAACCGGCCGCGCAGCGCCGCACTTCGCTGCGTAAGCGTTCGCGACCGCGCGCTATTTTGGCGCGCCTCTGGCGCCGATTTCGGAATCCGGAGCGCGGCGCGATTCCTCGCTTCCTGTTTGGAATGCCTCGCGCGCGACTGCTGCCTGCGCCGGGCAGAGTTTTTTGCCGGACCCGTGACGGCCCAGTGGCAGTGCCAGCCGATACAATCGCCAGTGATCGTCGCAGGGCCGGCGGATTCGGGGGGCAGCGGGGACAGCCGCCACCGCTGGCAAAATCAAGCGGGGGCAAAACTATCTTTTTGCCCCCCCCCCCCTCTCTCACATCTTCCGTAGTCGAAAATGACATATCCTTTACCATATATGGTAAAAATGATGAGCATTGCAAAAGTTTAAAAAAACAAAAAACAATATACTTCATAGTAGTCGGCATGTATGGTATGGTAAAGTATGGTAGATTCTTGAGGCAAAAGTGATGCAAATCAATATTTGGCTACTGAAAACGGGTCTTGTTTTCTGGTAGCTATTACATTACAATTGTATGTTACCCCAACTTAATTTCTGGGCTCTGGCAACCCTGATAGATCGCCACTCTAAATCACGATATGTCATCATCACCTCGAATTTTTCTTCAAACCATTCAACCTATGTGTTTAAGCTATATGACTACGTGAACTGAATCAGGGACGTAGGCCACGGGGGCCATGCCTGCCCCCCCCCCCCCAGACGATCCAGTTTACACTAGATAAAATGGGATTCCGTCAAGCTTTAACACTACGTATATGGGCGTTGCATGGTAAGAATCGAGTTTGAAATATCTCAGACTGCATCCCCCCCCCTCGGCAGGTGAAAACGTATTATGGCCCCTCCCTGAGCAAAATCCTGGCTAATCCTGAACTGAATTGATCGAAGTCTTGCCCCCCATGTCAAAATCAAATCCACCGCCACTGGATGGCCGCCGCCGGCCATGTCAGTGATCCCCGAATTCAGCGGCTTCGGAGCTGCAGTTGCATTCCCACCTCCGCCGGCATCGCGGTGTTTATCGCCAATTTGAGTGCCAAACCGCGAAATGGCGCCGATGTCTATGCCAAATTAGATGCCTGGCGTTCACAGTGGCTGCTCTCGAAGCGCCGGTACTTATGTGAATGAATGAAATTGTATATCACATCGGACAAAAAGTCTACTGGCCCGTCCCCCAATTACACGCCGTTCTATGTTCGATTTATTGCATGCCCAGTTCTGCAGCCGCTGTCGGAGATAGAGCGCCCGTCAGAGGCTGCCGAGTTATGCCGCTGGATGGCGGCCGATTCGATCATTGTGCTGCAAGTTATCGCGGCCGATTTCTGCAGGTCATCTCGGCGCGGCGGCGGCGTCATGGCGCGGAGACTGGCGGTGGGTGAGCGGCCACTGGCCGATCCGTGGTCCGACCCCCCCCCCCCCCCCCCCTCCCCCGCCGCCGCTTCCCACTGATCGCCCGATACAGACACATACGAGACACGTCCCTGACCCGTCCCGCTGCAGCCTGCCACGGCAGAAACTCGGGTCCACCACCGACGAGAAGGGCGTGAGTTTAACAGAGTCAACACGGGAAGACCCATGCCGCCAGTGGCACATACGCCGTTCTGCCGGTGTGCGGTAGCGCCGCAGGAGTGGGTGGAGCGGGACTTACCGGCGCTGCTGCTGGCGCGTCGGCGTGATGGGAGCGTGGGAGCGCTGCCAGGTCGGCGGCTAACTCGAGCGTCACGATTGTGACGGACCACCGAGCGCGATCGTCACGCCGCCGCCGCTACTACTGCAGCTGGAGACTCCTGTGGAGGACCTCGGCTCTCGTGCTACTGCTGCAGTCAGGAATGCTGCCAGAGGTCGGTCATCGATGGATTGGAGAGGCCAGCTGGGTGTGCAATGCAGTGCACAGTGAACGCTGGCAACATATAAGGAAACCAAAGCTAAATGCACGTGTTTGCGTTGCGCTTGCGCGCATGCGTTCCACTCACGTGTTATACGCATTACGCATACGTGCAATACTGCAATCATGGGTGGATCTTTCAAACAAATGTTGGACAAAATGTTATATTGGCTGGTATTTTTGCTTGGATGAGGTGAAAAATTACTCTTTATTGCCAAGAAACATTCAAATCTGACAAACCAGTGCGTGGCCGCGCCGTTTGAATAGAACTGTAGAGTATAGTAACGTGTGCTTGAAGGGCCATGGGCGTCGCCGGCGGGGGGACGGGGGGATACGTCCCCCCAGTTAAAAAATCAGGAGGGACGTCCCTCCTCCCCTCCCCCCCCCCCCAGAAAGCAGACGTGCTTGATTTTTTTTCTTCTGAATTCGTTCCAAAGGATATGACATTTAATTTATTCTTAGTACACATTACATGTAATTTTTAACCATATATCGTTGAGTCCTTTCTTTGTACTTAAAGATGTAGGTAAGGTACTTAATTACTTTGTAGAAAATAAAATTGTGATATGGCAGCTAAAAGTTGGTACACATGATTGGTTTCTGCTATGATTGAATGTCAAGTTCATCCATTCATTCACCATTCATTCCAAGGCCTTAGATACAATTAAGCCAAGGCAGCGAATAGCGTGACGTCATGGGTACATCCATCAATATGCTGTGTTCAAACAGCAATCAGTTTTAGACTTAAGTCCCTTTGAGCCGTTGGAATTTATATAAATGAGTGCTATAGCAGTATCCTTGGTATAATTTCAATGGTTGAAGAACTCTCTACAATCCATGCTAAGTAAGTTTTTGGAAATATACCATAGAAAGGACCTAGCTACTAGCTTGCTGGACGATAGTGAAGAAGATTCGCGAAAATGAGTGCCCACGAACACTCACTAAAATACGTTTCCCCTCCAGGGACGGGTCCAGGGGGGGGGGGGGGGGGCGAGGAGCCATGGATATGCCAAGGGGCCATCCCCCCCAAAGGTCCTGAAACCGTGATTTGACCCCCCCCCCTAACATGGCCGGACGTACAGCGGTGGATGGCTGACACGGCCCGCTCTACCCCCACCCACCCCGCTCAACTTCTCGATAACGGCCTGCTACCCACTGGCGGATCCATGGGGGGGGGGCATTGGGAGTAAATGCCCCCCCCCCCCCTCATGGGAACATGGGGGGCATTCAATACAAGTATCCACCCCCCCCCCCCCCGCACGTTCATGCAGCATTGACTGTAGGACGTAATAACCCGTGCCCCGCTGGGGTGCAGAATCTGCCCCCCTCCAGGATTTTCTCAATAACTTGAAAGTTATTGCATATATCGATGTGAAACTTTAAGTTCTTTATGCTGCATCAATGCTATGTCTTCTCACAAAATTTATAATGCAATTGTTGGAGTACTCTTTGTGAAAGAATGACGTTTAAGTGACGTCATGTCATGCCATTTTTCGTGTAAAACGATAAATGTTTGAACAAAACGTAGAAAATCGAGTGTTAAAGAAAACTGCAAACACAAAATTTTAAAAGCAATAAAATAACATTCTCTTAAAAATGATTATCTCAGATTTTTGAAATTTTGAGATTTGTACCCCCCAAATCAAAATAAAAAAATCGGGAAAAATCCGCAAAATCAGCATTTTCAACGATATTTAAAAAACTGACTTTGTATTGGAGAACCAAGTATGGGCGTTATCCAAACCAAATTTAAAACAATATCTTTATTTTTAACCGACTTTGGCTCCCTAAGTATAAGTAACTCATGACGCCATTTTCTTAAGTTGCATTTGTTTGCCATTTATTGACCAGATACAGACAAATAAATGCCACCACTGTATTTCTGAGACAAAACTGGTCTAGAAACATGCCTTTTTTTATTTAGATGAATGAATTTCAAATTTTGTCTTTATGTGACCTGACCTTGACCTGAGGGCCATTATATGGGGTCAGGTTGTACAAATTACTGCTACTATCGAATTATACGTGTAAAATGGCACATAAAACATGTGTAGCATAGCTTTCGTAGACCTCTTGCCAATAGTGACATTTTGTGACCTGGCCTTGACCTTGACCTTTGCTTGAAATTTCACTTTCGCTTATGTGGGAAATTAATTATACCATTGAAAGCACTTTGTGCGAGAATAGGAGCAATCTAAGGCTTTGGATGGAAAGTATGGCCCATTAACTCAAATACCTCGATTTTGATCCTTGACCTGGCTGTGACCTGACATGTGACCTTGTTTTGACAATTTCGCGTATGCTTTAGCTGCGTCTCATTGAGAGCTTTCGATTGCCGCCTTGCGCCTCTCGCTGCGGTTATTGGATTGGAAGATAACGAGGGGGCGTGTTCGGCTGAATACCCAACGGGGCGCGGGATAATTGGGACCCCCCCCCCCCCCCCCCCCAGTTAACGACTGTTTTGCGCTGAGGATCCGACGCCCCTCCCCCCCCCCCCCCTCTTAAAGTTTTTTTTTGCGCGCGGACGACCCGACGTTACCCCCCCCCCCCCCCCCCCACACACACACACTGGTCAACAATTTTTCGCAGATGGAGCTGAGTGTAATTCCCCCCCCCCCCCCGTCAACAACTTTTGCTTTTGACTGCGACTGTGACTTCGTCCCCCCGTAAAAAAAAATCCGTGGCGACGCCCCTGTGAAGGCCTTGGTGGCGTGGGTCCCCGCCGATGAAAAATGTTTAGTTGAAATATTCTGTTATAACCTGTAATGGCGCCTGACAGGATGCCATTGGTGCAGCTCCGCAGAAACATCAAGTCACTCTTGTTGGCCGCAGCCAGTGCCCCGGCACCCAGGCTCTGCCGATGCTTCAGATGCACACTACAACCGGAACTGTTCACTCTTCTCCGGCCACTCACCACCCTCGCCCCTCCACCACAAAAGCGTCCCCTGTCCGCCACGCTGCGCCATTCGCCGCGCCCGCGTCACGATTGTCTATTTACCGTATAGTGCGCCGTTTTTGCCCTGGGATTAATTCATTATCGCCGAGCTAATCATTGACCATTAATTCGGTGACCAGGCAAGGACGAATCCGGGTCAGGGCGGCGAGTGACGCTCCGATAAAAACCTCCGAGACGACGCCTAATCCAGGCCGTTCGTAAAGGGCGGCCGTGGGCGCGGCGGCAGCGGCGGCGGGGGCGGCCGGGGGCTGAGGTAAGCACGGCCGGAGCAGCATGGTCGTGCGACGTGTCCTCTCACACCCGCGCCCTGCCCAACTCGACTGGTGCTGGTCTATCTCTGATCAAACTGGTGTGGAGGAAGTCGGAAGGGCGGCAAGGCCTGACGCTTGAATACACAGCAGTCCGACGTTCAGATGCAATATCTCTAATTTTGCATAATGGACTAGTTGCAGGTTGCCTAACCCACTGTTTTTAATGTATTTTATAAAAAGCAAATGAATTAAAAAATATATAG
>JAXIVJ010001113.1:95000-153465 GCA_036785665.1 Chirona hameri | reverse complement strand
TCCAGGGGTTATAGGCATACAATATAATATAAGGTGCTTCAGAAAAAACGGCAATGCTGGCAATATGTTAACAATGCAGTCACGAAGCCAGGATTTTTATCAGGTGGGGGGGGGGGGGGGCACGTCAGTGGTAGAAACCAATTTCGCTCCTCAGATATATGTTGTTGACCGGGGGAAGGGGTCCGGGTCGGGTCGTCAGATAATCTCATGTTATCTAGTGTTAATTTGTTTTGCTCGGGGGGAGGGGGAATTGCCCCCATGAAGCCCCCCCCCCCCCTTGGCTACGCCCCTGTGACAATGCATACAATACAACACCGTTTCAGATAGGGTTATTGTATTATAGAGTGCGTGTGGTTTGCTGTCACTCTCCACCCCCAAACAGATCGTGCTAGCTACTTTTCGAACTTGTTCAAAAAACGTGTGCTGCCATTGTCAGCAAAGTTTAAATATGACGATTTATGATTTTACTCCGTTAAATCACGCCCATTGATTCTTCTTTTTTAAGTTACGCTTCAAAAATATATGATACAATATTGCTAATGATAAACAGGTCACGAACCTTGTTCACGAGTAAGTTTCGTTTGAAGACAGTGGCAGAAGCTTACACAGCCGTTAACTTTCAGTTTTCCGACTTTGGTTGATGCTAATTTTCTGTATTGACATGACATCGGACAGTTACTGAGGTACTTTCCACATCAAAATTAGGCGTGCTAAATTGTGGGATGAACTCTTCCAGAGTCCTGCCCCGACTGTGAAAATCATAACTAAGTTATGAGCGCAGCTGCACATATATCTGACTGACGTCACGTATATTTGGTGTTTAGTTCCAGCGGCCATCTGGATTGGTGGAAGTAGCTGTGATGTAACTCTTTTCAAATTATGCACATTATGTCGTCTGGGCTACATGCTACAGGATAACAGCCGTACGGTGGGGAAGATCAAAGTAACGCTGGCAGTTGGCGTGATACCACATACAAAAGAGACCATGCTGGGGCTCGAACTGTGCTATTTAGTTGAATTGTGCCTGTTGATGAATATGATCACCGTGTTCATATTCATTATGAACACCGTGTTCTCAGGCTGATCAGTGTTTCGCTGTGCTGTTCGAGAGCGGGACCTAAAGCTGAGGGGGCGGTGGCATTCCTTATATCAGACCGCATTACGGTGTACCGCAGGGGCTGGAAAGCTCGAGTAAAGAGCAGCTCGAGAAGGAGTGGGGAGATAAGAAGCAGGATTGGACTAAGCGTGCCAAAAGTAAGTGTGTCACTCGTGAAACCTGGACGGCGCATTTTACACAACACCACAGCCAGAGTCGCCCTGAAGACTTGCGGCTCACTGTAGAACTTTAGCTTAGATTTTGCACCGCAGGTGGCAGCACCGACGTGGCTGCTGGACAAGGCCAATGCCGGTGGCGGTGCCAATGACTGACCCTGGATGTTGCATGCCTGGATGTTGTAAATAGCCGAGCGTATTTTGTCGTAGAACAGTGACCGTAACTTGGTAATGTCGTCTCCAGGGAATCATGAACCAGGAGAAGGAAAGCAAGGAGAAGCAGTGGTCGGAAAAGTTGAAAGATTTCGACCACCGCTCCAAAGGTCGGTATGGGGGCTGGTCCACTGGCACTAACTGCATGCTACAGTAATGGTCTGTTATAGGTACAGTAACGACCTTTCACTTTTGTAGCAGCAGATTCCTTGGTTGCAGTACACAGTAACCGGCTTGAAAATGTGTCGACGCATTGAAATCCGCACAGGATCCTGCATCACGCTTAAGTCTAGTCTGGACACCAGAAGTTCGAACATATTAACAGACGCAAGTCGATAATTGTATACAATCTGAGAATATTGTGAAAGCTGAAAGTCTTGTCTTAAAATTGATGCTATATGAGTTTGTTAGCGTTTTAAATGTGTATGATAGCATCAGTCTCGGTCACCTGTTTTCCGAGGAATGGCTAAACAGATGCATTTGTGTGTTTCAATAAGTTAAGATTGGTTTGTATTTTCAAAGGAGGCTCATTCTAACGGTGCAGATGTCATGTGCCTTTTACAGAGCCTCTGTATGGTGTTTCACCTACTTATGTAAGACTTCCAGACATTCCGTGGTTACTTTAACGTGTCGCTGTATATTCCTCGGCAGTTACTATGACTGTTTGCATTACATCACTATGTCTCACATCAGCGTTACCGATGTCACATTATACGGGCCCTCTAATTAATATTTCCTCTTTAGTTTTTACTCAGCACAACTCAACTTGCTCACAGTCTCACAAGTGTGCGCTAGCAGCAGGTTAAGCATGCCCCGATTTCGCACACCCGTCGGTCTCAGGTGACCTTAGTATTCCCTCAGTCACACCCAGCCTGTCGCCATCGATGACAGCGATCACACCAAAACCCCTCGCGCCCACCGCGAGATCCCTCAGGTCACCCCTTCCCGCCCACCGCGAGACCCCTCAGGTCACCCCGTCAGGTCACCCGGCTACCGTCCGTCTGACCTGTCAGACCCTCACCCAAGTGGTTCGTTGAACTTTGACCTCTGACCTGTGACCCATGTGCGCGCAGCCCGCCTCCCCAAGTGGTTCGGTGAGCGGCCCGGTAAGAAGACGGACGACCCCGAAACCCCGCAGGAGGAGGAGAAGGAGGAGGAGCTGGAGCCGCCGCAGGAGATGGAGCCAGAGGCCTTGGTTAGTACGGCAGTCACATTTCACGCCGCCGGTCACCGGGCGTAGATGGCGCTGGGGTCTGCTTTCCTTCGGACATTTTGTGCGAAATATGTTGGCTTATTATACAATTGATGAAGTTTTAGAACACATTTGGCTTATTGTTGAAGCTTACAGTCTGCTAAAAGCAACGTCGCCGGGACCTTCCCTGATGTGAAGACAGTTTTCTGACCGAATTTGGTGTTGCCAGGAGGAGGAGGAGGAGGAGGAAGAGGAGAGTGAGGAGGAGGAGGAAGAAGAGGAAGAGGAGGAATAAACTCTTCCAACGTATGTAAATTCTCACATGCGGGCGGGTGCCTCGAATAAAGAATACATAGTACTTTCAGTCCGAGCCATCAGAAGCGACCTAACGTCCGACTGAGATAGTGGGGGTAAAGTAAACGAGTCGGGACATAATGTGGCATACACATCATACTCCCAACGTGTTGCTGTTCAAATGTCGGCACTAAATAACACACAGCACATCTTAACAGTCTCTGTCGCTCTAAGCTCTCCAAATCTCCAACCACTCGTTCTGTTTCAGTTCTCATTCATCGTCTGGCGGCGGAAAGCGTCTGCCAGCGTGCACCGGGCAGCGGCAGCGCCATCTACAACATCCTCAGAGATAGCTGCGCCATCTGCACTGACCGGGCGCGGCCGGCCGGGGCCTTCCCAGCCTTGTCCCGACCGACCGGGCCCGTCGGCGCCGGCCTGCTGGGCTGCTGGGCCCGGGTACGCGGCGCGCAGCGGCCGCCGGACGGCCTCTGTGTGCCTCATATGTCTCCCGATGCTCGTGACGCTTCTGTTTCCTCTGTTGTTCTTTGACGACTCATAAATGACTCGGTACATACGGTGTTTTTCCGTGGTGGTGATGGGGCGAGTCAGCTGCAGACTGGGTTGAGTGAGCTGTGCAGGGGCGGATCCAGAAAATCTTGAAGGGTGGAGTCATCAATTGCAGTGGTGCCCCTACCTATACCCAAATCTGAAAACTCAACGGATGTGGTCCACTATATTTTGGGTGTGCCCCTATTTCAGCATTGTTTTCTTAATTGACAACGTTGGCTATAGGTATTTGCAATATCAGTCGTACCCTTTCTATCATTTAAAGTGCCGCGGATGGTGCTAAAATATGCAATTTGTACAGTCAAGAGCGGCCCCAGACGGCTGATGCAGAATTGACCAAGAGCGTAGTCGAGGTTCGTGACCAGGGGGGGGGGGGGAGTAGCCGTTATTTTACAAGCAGTAAATATTATGCATGCGATAGCAGTGTATCATATTAATTTGTGTCTCGTGCGGACTTCAACAATGTTCTTGAACTAAACAATAGGCAGGATTTTGCGAAGGTAGAACATTTGTCACAAAGACTGCTAACTACAAATGGTATTCACGCTAAATTAACACCTATACAACCATTATTGCGCCGCGAAGCGGCGGGAAAAATTTGATGTTTTTAGCGGGCTGGAGAACTAATTTGTGTTATTGGAACCAGGGTGCAGGGTCAATCCGAGGAAATATGTATGGAGCAAAAGGTGGGGTCAAAAGACATGTTGCCCCCCCCCCCCATTTAAGGTCAAAGGCCCCCATGTCCCCCGGCCCTGCGGCCGCCAGTGTCTACAGTCTGTATTAGACCCTTTGGAACTGAAAAAGAACACTGATTGATTTGCGCCGCGTCGCGGCGCGGATTTTTCCCTTTATTTTTGGGTCTCGATAACTAGGCCATCAAAAATAAGATTATTTTAATTTAAAAAAAATACCAATTCAATTCAGCCCAAGGCACCAATGCAGCCACTCAATGAGATTCTTCCACCGTAAAGATAGAAGGAATTTCGCCGCAGTGGCACAAAAATGTGATATTTTCGACTTTTTAATCACAAAATTGTAACAGCTTGGATGCAGTTGTTTACCAGTTCCAAATAAGTTTCATCGCTTTTCAGCCATGAACCACATTATACAAATAAGCCCAAATGGCGGGCCCTATGGGTTCGTTCGCGAGAAGAAGAAAAACGAGTCAACAAACATCGTGACATCGGGGATTTATCAGGACGCACGTATGTAATGATCCGCCGCGAAGCGGCTCTTTTTTTTGTATCTTAATTTGTCACCATTTCGCATAAAATAGGTGAGTTTTCAGCAATTTGATGGGGCACCAGGACATTGGTGCCCGCCTCCCACATCCTCCTGGAATCAAGAGGGCACGGTGCCCGGTGCCCCCACCCTGTTCCACTGCCTATGGAAGCGGATCCCGACTCCCGAGGGCCCTCAGGGCCCCTCGAGTCCAATACGTTGTTGCCTCTGGTATAAAGGCACGTCGGTGCCCCTTCATAGCCCGAGGGGCGGGAGGCATGAAGGGACATTTTTTGCATAATTTAGCAATTCTTATTTAGCATCATTTCGCGAGAGAAAAAATATCAGCGACCAATGCTCGTGATTTCATGGCGGCACCAAGCCATTGTTTCTTCCTCCTGTATTCAAGCGAGGCACGGTGCGGCGGTGTCCCCCTCGCCCCACAGTACCGCCTATCGGTGCGGTGGTGCCCCTGGTACACCGGCGCCGTCGTGACCCTGGTATGCCAGCGCTTTAGTGGAACTGGTACACCAGCGCGATGATGCCCCTGGTACACCAGCGCGATGGTGCCCCTGGTACACCAGCGCGATGGTGCCCCTGGTACACCAGCGTGATGGTGCCCCTGGTACACCAGCGCGATGGTGCCCCTGGTACACCGGCGCGATGGTGCCCCTGGTACACCAGCGTGATGGTGCCCCTGGTACACCAGCGCGATGGTGCCCCTGGTACACCGGCGCGATGGTGCCCCTGGTACACCAGCGTGATGGTGCCCCTGGTACACCAGCGCGATGGTGCCCTTGGTTCAAAGAACGTACTTAATTGTGTCCCGCTTAGCGGCGCAGCATTTTTGTTTTACTTTTGATTTTATTTGTTGTATTATTTTGGATTTTTTCTCTTTATTTTGCGGGTTTTGCTGATGCCCCGGGCCCGGGGCGGTGGTGCCCCCTCACGGCCCAAGGGGGGGGGCATGACCCCCCCCCCCCCTGGATCCGCCACTGGAGCTGTGTGGAAGGTAGCAACAGACAGCTGGCGCAGGAGTGAGGTGCGTGTTCCCTGTGCCAGTGACCGGGGGTCGGCTCTCCGGTATTCCTGTCTCTGTAACCTGTCCCTCGCCATACAATTGGCCCAAGGCGATAGTTCCAGTTTGCGATTTTGTCCCGGGAGAATACGTTGCTTAACCCAAAATCAGCCAACCAACCCAGCTGCGTGGCGAGCGGCGAAGGACGCGGTGAAGGATGCGGTGAAGGATGCGGTGAAGGATGCGGTGAAGGATGCGGTGAAAAGGGGTGAAGAGCGCAGAGTGGTGCAGAGGAGGGAGGGGGGGGCGTTCTGACGCCGCGGGAGAAGGGTGGAGAGAGCGCTGACGCCGCTGCCGCTCGCCAACTCAAACTTAAGAGTCATTTCCGAGTCGGCAGCATGTATTGATGATTAGTACTAACCGGCATGCCTCGACACACATAGCCAATCATACGGCAATTGCACCACACCACCTATATATCACAGCCTGAAACGAGGTGATTCGTCGCCCATGGCGAAACGCAAACGGTTGAATCTGAAATAAAAGTTGACCAACTTCATCATTTTAGCAAAGTAAGCGCACATTTCCAGATGATACGTTATAACAGTGTGAATAAAGCATCCACCATACCAAACCATGGGCCGGAAGACAATCGTTCAGCTAATAGAGCCGTTCATGAATACTGAATAGCCATGTTTTGAATCACACGTGTGAAAACAAAGCCTCCGTATATAAGCCCAGCATCGCGATCACCGAGAACGGAACTTGCCAGAGGAGTATGCTTCACTCTAAAAATGTAACAGCAGAAACGCTGCGAACACCCATACACAAATATGCCGGAGTTCTACAAGACATGGACGCTCCGAAAATCCCTATCGAATCCAGGTAGACCTCACACAATATCCGAATTAACATACAGGGTGTCCGAAACAAAAGATACTGTGATTTTCCGTAATAATTTCGGTAATAAACACCCAATATTTAAAACAAATCGTGTATGGTTATATTCTCCAATTCATGGCAAATCAGATAATGCATGACATTGGTAATTTAGATAAGAGGGGCTTAAGAGCAGCTTAATAACAACTAAGGCCACGATATACCTAACATCATCACATTTCCGACCCCGGCAATGCACTTGCACACGTACTTCTCTCGGTGCGACACAATACATAACTACAACACACAGAACACACTGCCACTCACTATATACAACCTGACTCCCGTACCACACCACAATGCTTCCGTCGCCCGGTCACCGCTTTAGCACCTTGACGAACGTCTCCCGCGGGATGTCGATGTTGGCTATCCGCTTCATCCTCCGCTTCCCCTCCGCCTGTCGCTTCAGCAGCTTCATCTTCCTGCTGATGTCGCCGCCATACTGAGGAAGGACAGACGGGAGTCAGGACGGAGCCTGGTACAAAACTTACAAACTAGAGTCAGGCTGACGTCACCTATTTGAACACTCCTGAACATCCATTGTCACAAGCCAAAGACAACGGTGATAAGTGTGGTTGTGGCTCATGTTTACATCAAATAAACGTCACAAAATGCAAACATTTACCATAAATAATCAACAAATACCCACGTTTTCCCTCTAACACCCCCATCGACACATAATTAAACTCACACATTTGGCAAGTACGTCCTTCCTGAGCGCCTTGATGTCCGTCCTGGCCAGGATTTTGCCTCCGACGGCCGCCTGGATGGCGATGCCGAACATCTGTCGTGGGATGGTCTCGGCCAGCCGGGCGCAGACCCCCTTACCCATGGAGCGGGCACGGGACGTGTGTACAATCAGACTGAGCTCCTCCACCAGCTCACCGTTCAGCAGGATACTCAACTGAAACACGGCAGGATACTCAGCTGAAACACGGCAGGATACTCAGCTCGAACACGGCAGGATACTCAGCTGAAACACGGCAGGATACTCAGCTGAAACACGGCAGGATACTCAGCTGAAACACGGCAGGATACTCAACTGAAATACGGCAGGATACTCAGCTGAAACACGGCAAGATACTCAGCTGAAACACGGCAGGATACTCAGCTGAAACACGGCAGGATACTCAGCTGAAACACGGCAGGATACTCAGCTGAAACACGGCAGGATACTCAGCTGAAACACGGCAGGATACTCAGCTAGACACGGCAGGATACTCAGCTAAAACACGACAGGATACTCAGCTGAAACACAGCAGGATACTCAGCTGAAACACAGCAGGATACTCAGCTGAAACACGGCAGGATACTCAGGCTGCTGAAACACGGCAGGATACTCAGCTGAGACACAGCAGGATACTCAGCTGAAACACGGCAGGATACTCAGCTGAAACACGGCAGGATACTCAGCTGAAACACGACAGGATACTCAGCTAGACACGGCAGGATACTCAGCTGAAACACGGCAGGATACTCAGCTAGACACGGCAGGATACTCAGCTGAAACACGGCAGGATACTCAGCTAGACACGGCAGGATACTCAGCTGAAACACGGCAGGATACTCAGCTAGACACGGCAGGATACTCAGCTGAAACACGGCAGGATACTCAGCTAGACACGGCAGGATACTCAGCTAGACACGGCAGGATACGCAGCTGAAACACGGCAGGATACTCAGCTGAAACACGGATACTTGTCACGTCATTTTCACTCAATTTTAACGACCTGTATCCTATACCTCGTTCCACTCCCCAAGTTTGCGGCCGAAGCGCTTTCAACAATTTGCATTGCATTTGCATTTTGCAATTGAACCTACAATTCTTCGTTATATTTGTTCGCGTGCTATTATTATTAAAGCGCTTCGGCTGCAAACTTGGAGTGGAACGAGGTATAGACCCACATTGACCTAACCAACAGCACCTGAGAGGTGCTGTTTCTGTTGGCGATCGTTACCAGTGTCTGCCACCGTTCACGCCTCAACACTGTCTGGCGCCCCACCTTGGACAGATTGGTCGTCTCGTATCCGGCGTCCTCGTAGTCGAAGCTCGCGTAGCCGGACGACAGCGACTTGAGCTCGTCGTAGAAGTCGACCACGACCTCGCTGAGCGGCATGGTGGCGCGCACCAGGATGCGGTCGTTGTCGATGTTGGTGGCCTCCGACTGCTGGCCGCGACGCTCCAGAATCAGCGCCTGGATCGCGCCGAAGTACGTGTCTGTCCAGCAACGCAGCGGAAGTTACGATGGCAGAATATGCATTTGTAACCATGCACTGTACTACTAATGGGACAGGTGGGATCAAGTGAGAATAGGGTGGAAACAGTGAGAATAGGTGGAGAGGGGCTTCATTTGTAAGTCTCTTTAAGACCCATTTAAGGTCCTTTGAGATTTTCAGTTATGCACAACGAAACAATAGCAAAGTCCGTCCTGAGTAAGCTACCTGCTACAGTCAAGAACAGCCCAAGACGCACATACTGTAATATTAATAGTTCAAGGGAGATTATCACCTTTGTCCACAAAAATGGAGTTAGCACCTGAAATCAATAGACGAGGCCAAAATATGATGTAAATTCATCACATTTTGCATATAAACATTCCTACCGAAAGATATTGGCAGTTTCCCACCGATAAGCGATACACGCTTATATCGGTCGGTACTCAGCAAGTACTCGGTAACGAATTCAGTAAATTATCCTCCCTACGCATTGCTATTTATCATGAAGGTATGCAATATGTTTCCTGCACTCTATCTTTTGCGAATATGTGCAAAAAAAATGAACAATCAACAATCAGTTGAAAAAATGCATTGACATCGGCAGTTTAGCTCGGCACCGGCCGGCCGGTGCCAAGCTAAACTACGGCGACCTATTTAGTGTCGGAGATTTGTTTACAAGTGCCCATTCAACAACGTTGAACAGATTGATGCAAAAGCGTACTGCGCTTTCTAATAGTGAAGGGAAAATACCGATCATTAATTTTCCCAAACTTCCAACTTTGAATTAGGGAATAATTTTATTTAATTCTTAAATTTAGGATAACAACATTTTAATATAATAATGGTAACCAAATAAATTGTTGCTAACAAAATCAAAAGGTGATTATCTCCCTTTAATATAAATCTGTTTTTTTTTTCTAATGAAGAATGGAGAGGGCGCGACATGTGAACTGGCCTACCAGCTCAGGTTCGGCAGTGTGTATGAATTCATAACCAGCGACGGCTCCGTGGTTTTATAGTTATTTTACATCTCTACCGTCGGTGAGAATGGCTTTGGGTTACGGACTGAGAAGCAGATCGGACACACCGACACCAGCGGCGCATCAACCACTGCGGCATGTCCGAGAGCAGGAAGGTGCTGAAACCCTCCCGTTATCAGTCCCTTATCAGCATATCAACCAGTCCACACTTCAGGCGTCTCCGGTGTCAGGGGCGCGCTGAGAGGCCATATTGGCAACACACCAAATGCCGGCCACCATCAAAGCCAAGCTCGCAACCGACGCCCCGCCCGGCGCCAAGCCATATAGTTGGGAATGTGTGGACTGTGGAGGTCAGACATCTGAGCAGGCGAGGACTGAGCCAGAAACGAGCGGCTGAGTTTGCAGGAAGGGTAACATAACACCCAGGTCATCGTCATCGCCTAGTTTAAAAACACCGTTAGACACCCGGAAACGAGCTAGAATCAGCACCACGTCAATTACACTGGGTCCGCTACACTATTTGGATGCCAGTAGCACCCAAATAGCACTCCTGAAATATTTCGCTCGGTTGATGACATCGAGCGAGCTACTGAGTTTATCGAACCAAGCACGTTAAAACCGGCATCGTTTCCATGCATGATGACGATAATAACTCACCTGGTGACTTAACCCGCGCCGTGCGGGGGGGGGGGTGTTAGACCCCCCCCCCCCCCCCTCAGGTTTTTCGAGAATAGCGAAAAACGGCGGCGCGGAGCACTGCTGTTTTTGGCACAGCTGTTCGGGCATCAATTACCCACATTATGTAAAATTATTGACCTCGGGTCATCGCAGGTCAGGTCACCAGACCAGGTCACCTGACCCCACCTCCATACAAGTTTGCGGTCGTACCACAGTCAGTTGTTAGATGATCGATTTTACACTTACAGGATTTCATTAGGTCATATATATCTACAATTCGTATATCTTGGATTTTTTATATCAGTGACCTAAGGTCGGGTCAATTGTGTGACCTCCCCATTATAAGTCAATGGGGAAATATTAAAATGCTTCCTATTCCGAGGATACGCAAGATAGCAGTCCAATTCCTGCTGGATCATGTTATCATCGGTCATTCTTGACAACATATGTGCCATTTGTGTTCCGTGACCCCTACAGGGTCAGCCGAAGTCATCCGAGGTCGCCAACACTTTTTTGCCAATAACTCTCGACAGAATGACGATAGAGAAGTGAAACCTACACCATTGTGTTTGTCTCGTCGATGCACGTCTTCCCATATGCAACATTACCTATTTGGGTCACCACCTGATCTTGACCTGAGAAGAAGAAAAAGTTGACCTAACCTGGTCAACACTGAGTCGAAGCGCCTTGACGAGACAAACACGATGGCGCCAACATTATTGCCTTATCTGTATTAGGTAAAACTATATTTGTTAAAAACTGTTTTGCTAAAAAATAGCCTTTTTGACATTTGATGAGCTCTGTAGCCTAAACTATTGGCCTGAGCTAAAATCTGAGGGCACCCAGTGTGATTGCATCTTCAAGAGCTTTCGATTTTTTTCTTCTCGTTTGTTCCTAGCTATCGATATATTTGGGAGTGTTCGAAGCGAAGTCCAAAAACTGGAAAATCTGACCTTTAATAACCTCTGGTGACCTCAATATTGACCTGAACCACACAAATACCGAAAGTAACTTCGAATGTGCATGTCGAGAGCTTTCGAGAAGAAAAAAAATCGCGTCTTTCTAGCCCTTTTAGTTTTCGAGTTAGAGGGGGTGTCTAACCCCCCCCCCCCCCCTGGCACGGCGAAGGTGGCGCTGAGCACCGGCACGGCGCGGGTTAATATAACACTGAGTAACTGAATATCTCACCGGCACGGCGCGGGTTAATATAACACTGAGTAACTGAATATCTCACCGGCACGGCGCGGGTTAATATAACACTGAGTAACTGAATATCACCGGCACGGCGCGGGTTAATATAACACTGACTAACTGAATATCTCACCGGCACGGCGCGGGTTAATATAACACTGAGTAACTGAATATCTCACCGGCACGGCGCGGGTTAATATAACACTGAGTAACTGAATATCACCGGGACGGCGCGGGTTAATATAACACTGAGTAACTGAATATCTCACCGGCACGGCGCGGGTTAATATAACACTGAGTAACTGAATATCTCACCGGCACGGCGCGGGTTAATATAACACTGAATAACTGAATATCTCACCGGCACGGCGCGGGTTAATATAACACTGAGTAACTGAATATCTCACCGGCACGGCGCGGGTTAATATAACACTGAGTAACTGAATATATCACCGGCACGGCGCGGGTTAATATAACACTGAGTAACTGAATATCTCCCCGGAGGCGCGGGTTAATATAACACTGAATAACTGAATATCTCACCGGCACGGCGCGGGTTAATATAACACTGAGAAACTGAATATCTCACCGGGGGCGCGGGTTAATATAACACTGAATAACTGAATATCTCACCGGCACGGCGCGGGTTAATATAACACTGAGTAACTGAATATCTCACCGGCACGGCGCGGGTTAATATAACACTGAGTAACTGAATATCTCACCGGCACGGCGCGGGTTAATATAACACTGAATAACTGAATATCTCACCGGCACGGCGCGGGTTAATATAACACTGAGTAACTGAATATCTCACCGGCACGGCGCGGGTTAATATAACACTGAGTAACTGAATATCTCACCGGCACGGCGCGGGTTAATATAACACTGAGTAACTGAATATCTCACCGGCACGGCGCGGGTTCATATAACACTGAGTAACTGAATATCTCACCGGGCGCGGGTTAATATAACACTGAATAACTGAATATCTCACCGGCACGGCGCGGGTTAATATAACACTGAGTAACTGAATATCTCACCTGCACGGCGCGGGTTAATATAACACTGAGTAACTGAATATCTCACCGGGCGCGGGTTAATATAACACTGAATAACTGAATATCTCACCGGCACGGCGTGGGTTAATATAACACTGAATAAGTGTTACATAAGTGTTAAGTGTTGAGCGGGTTAATATAACACTGAATAAGTGTTAAGTAACACTGAGTAACTGAATATCTCACCGGTACGGCGCGGGTTAATATAACACTAATATCTCACCGGGGGCGCGGGTTAATATAACACTGAATAACTGAATATCTCACCGGCACGGCGCGGGTTAATATAACACTGAATAACTGAATATCTCACCGGCACGGCGCGGGTTAATATAACACTGAATATCTCACCGGGGGCGCGGGTTAATATAACACTGAATAACTGAATATCTCACCGGCACGGCGCGG
Organism: Chirona hameri; assembly: GCA_036785665.1. Classification (NCBI taxonomy): domain Eukaryota; kingdom Metazoa; phylum Arthropoda; class Thecostraca; order Balanomorpha; family Balanidae; genus Chirona; species Chirona hameri. The sequence continues at coordinate 140,214 of JAXIVJ010001113.1, read as the reverse complement.
GTTAATATAACACTGAATATCTCACCGGGGGCGCGGGTTAATATAACACTGAATAACTGAATATCTCACCGGCACGGCGCGGGTTAATATAACACTGAATATCTCACCGGGGGCGCGGGTTAATATAACACTGAATAACTGAATATCTCACCGGCACGGCGCGGGTTAATATAACACTGAATATCTCACCGGAGGCGCGGGTTAATATAACACTGAATATCTCACCGGCACGGCGCGGGTTAATATAACACTGAATAACTGAATATCTCACCGGCACGGCGCGGGTTAATATAACACTGAACAACTGAATATCTCACCGGCACGGCGCGGGTTAATATAACACTGAATAACTGAATATCTCACCGGGGGCGCGGGTTAATATAACACTGAATAACTGAATATCTCACCGGCACGGCGCGGGTTAATATAACACTGAATAACTGAATATCTCACCGGAGGCGCGGGTTAATATAACACTGAATAACTGAATATCTCACCGGCACGGCGCGGGTTAATATAACACTGAGTAACTGAATATCTCACCGGCACGGCGCGGGTTAATATAACACTGAGTAACTGAATATCTCACCGGCACGGCGCGGGTTAATATAGCACTGAGTAACTGAATATCTCACCGGCACGGCGCGGGTTAATATAACACTGAGTAACTGAATATCTCACTGGGGGCGCGGGTTAATATAACACTGAATAACTGAATATATCACCGGGGGCGCGGGTTAATATAACGCTGAGTAACTGAATATCTCACCGGCACGGCGCGAGTTAATATAACACTGAGTAACTGAATATCTCACCGGCACGGCGCGGGTTAATATAACACTGAGTAACTGAATATCTCACCGGCACGGCGCGGGTTAATATAACACTGAATAACTGAATATCTCACCGGTGGCGCGGGTTAATATAACACTGAATAACTGAATATCTCACCGGCACGGCGCGGTTTAATATAACACTGAGTAACTGAATATCTCACCGGGGGCGCGGGTTAATATAACACTGAATAACTGAATATCTCACCGGGGGCGCGGGTTAATATAACACTGAATAACTGAATATCTCACCGGCACGGCGCGGGTTAATATAACACTGAATAACTGAATATGCACGGAGCGGGTTCATATAACACTGAATAACTGAATATCTCACCGGCACGGCGCGGGCTAATATAACACTGAGTAACTGAATATCTCACCGGCACGGCTCGGGTTAATATAACACTGAGTAACTGAATATCTCAACGGCACGGCGCGGGTTAATATAACACTGAGTAACTGAATATCTCACCGGGGGCGCGGGTTAATATAACACTGAATAACTGAATATCTCACCGGCACGGCGCGGGTTAATATAACACTGAGTAACTGAATATCTCACCGACACGGCGCGGGTTAATATAACACTGAGTAACTGAATATCTCACTGGGGGCGCGGGTTAATATAACACTGAGTAACTGAATATCTCACCGGCACGGCGCGGGTTAATATAATACTGAGTAACTGAATATCTCACTGGGGGCGCGAGTTAATCAAAACCGTTAGGTTTTGACGAAGTCCAATACCGGAGGTTTATACTGGGGCAGCAGCCTATTTGTGTAGTGACTTTGTCTGTCTGTTTGTATGTTTGTTTGTATGTCTGTCTGAGGCGTTTGGCCACAGCTCGCTGACGAAAAGGCGCAGCGACATCCGGGTGCCACCGTCCGATGCGCCAGTTCGGCCCCCAGGTGTCGGTGCCGGTCGCCGGTCGATCGGTGCCACTTGGCACGTGGCACGTGCCGCCACGTGGGCCATTGCAAAATCCATTTGCCAACACGTGCCGCCCACACGTGTGGACGCAGGGCGACCAAATTCGGTGGGCGGGTAGTCCACATGGGGGGCGGAAAATCCTTTGGGGTTGCCGACCCAGAGGGGGGTAAACAAAAGCCCCCAGGGGGGTAAACCTTTTATCGCGTGGGGTCCTCGGATTTCGGGAAATTTTGATGTAGCGACACCAAATTTGGGTAACCGATAGAGGCCGACGAGTGACAGATGATGGTGCCGGTCGCCGCTCGATCGGTGCCACGTGGCACGTGCCACGTGCCGCCACGTGGGCATGGCAAAATCTGCTTGCCCAGCCAATACCAGTGGACGCAGGACGACCAAACTCGGTGGGCGGGTAGTCCACATGGGGGCCGAAAAACGATATTGGCTGATTTTCTCGAGGGGGGCACGTTGCCCCCCTAAGGGGGGTTAATATAATATCACAGGGGTCCTCTGATTGCGAGATTTAATTTTGCGCTAGCCGCACCAAATTTGGTACACCGATAGAGCTCGACGAGTGACAGATGATGGTGCCGGTCGCCGCTCGATCGGTGCCACGTGGCACGTGCCACGTGCCGCCACGTGGACATGGCAAAATCTGCTTGCCCACCCCATACCATTGGTCGCAGAGCGACCAAACTCGGTGGGCGGGTAGTCCACATGGGTGCCGAAAAACCATACTGGCTGATTTTCTCGAGGGGGGCATGTTTCCCCCCGTAGGGGGTTAACCTGATAGCGTGGGGGTCCTCTGATTGTGGGATTCTTTCTTCTTGCTAGCCGCACCAAATTTGGTGCGCCGATAGAGCTCGGCGAGTGACAGATGATGGTGTCGGTCGCCGCTCGATCGGTGCTACGTGGCACGTGCCACGTGCCGCCACGTGGCCACTGCAAAGTCTGCTTACCCAGCCGTGCCGCCCATGCCAGTGGACTCAACGCGACCAAAATCGGTGAGCGAGTATTCCTCATGGCTGCTGGGTGACCTTGGTGAGTGGCGACGGTGGCGCCCCCAAAACACGTGCGGCAGGCACGTGCAACTTTTTTTTAGCGGGTTCCTCACTTCGGTCGGCCACTACTCGTGAGTTATGACAGCTATCCGCTCCAAATTTGGTGCTTTTGTGTAGAGCGTGGTCAGGGCTATCTGCTGTAATGCCATATTTGGCGCTGGAGTCCCGGGTTCGAATCCCATCGAGGGCATTCGCTTTTCCTATGCCTTTCTTGTCCAATTCTATTTGACAGGCGCTCCTCGTGACGTTCCAACAAATGGCTACGGTTTTGCCCCGGACCCAAACCCGATCCAACGAAATGGGTCCGCACTAGTCAAAACCGTAGGTTTTGACAAAGTCCAATACCGGAGGTTTATACTGGGGCAGCAGCCTATTTGTGTAGTGACTTTGTATGTTTGTATGTATGTCTGTTTGTCTGAGGCGTTTGGCCACAGCTCGCTGACAAAAAGGCACAGCAACACGCGCGTGGCACCGTCCGATGCGCCAGTTCGGCCCCCAGGTGCCGGTGCCGGTGGCCGGTCGATTGGTGCCACGTGGTACGTGGTACGTGCCGCCACGTGGGACATTGCAAAATCCATTTGCCAACACGTGCCGCCCATACCAGTGGACGCAGGGCGACCAAATTCGGTGGGCGGGTAGTCCACATGGGTGCGGAAAATCCTTTGCGGTTGCCGACCCCGAGGGGGTAAACAAAAGCCCCCAGGGGGGTAAACCTTTTATCGCGTGGGGTCCTCGGCTTTCGGGAAATTTTGATGTAGCGACACCAAATTTGGTACACCAATAGAGTTCGGCGAGTGACAGATGATGGTGCCGGTCGCCGCTCGATCGGTGCCACGTGGCACGTGTCACGTGCCGCCACGTGGCCATGGCAAAATCTGCTTTCCCAGCCCATACCAGTGGACGCAGGGCGACTAAACTCGGTGGGCGGGTAGTCCACATGGGTGCCGAAAAACAATACTGGCTGATTTTCTCGAGGGGGGCACGTTGCCCCCCTAGGGGGTTAATCTGATATCCCAGGGGTCCTCTGAATGCCGGATTTTTTTTTGCGCTAGCCGCACCAAATTTGGTACACCGATAGAGCACGACGAGTGAAAGATGATGGTGCCGGTCGACGCTCGATCGGTGTCACGTGGCACGTGCCACGTGTCGCCACGTGGCCATGGCAAAATATGTTTGCCCAGCCCATACCAGTGGACACAGGGCGACCAAACTTGGTGGGCGGGTGATCCACATGGGTGCCGAAAAACGATATTGGCTGATTTGATCGAGGGGGGCACGTTGCCCCCCCCCCCCCCCTAGGGGGGTTAATCTGATATCGCAGGGGTCCTCTGATTGCTGGATTTTGTTTTGCGCTAGCCGCACCAAAATTGGTGCACCGATAGAGCTCGGCGAGTGAAAGATGATGGTGCCGGTCGCCGCTCGATCGGTGCCACGTGGCACGTGCCACGTGCCGCCACGTGACCACTGCAAAATCTGCTTACCCAGCCGTGCCGCCCATACCAGTGGACTCAACGCGACCAAAACGGTGGGCGGGTAGTCATCATGGGTGCGGGGTGACCTTGGGGGGTGGCGACGGTGGCGTCTCCAAAGCACGTGCTGCTGGCACGTGCAACCTTTTTTAGCGGCGTCCTCATTTCGGCCGGCCATTACTCGCGATTTATGACAGCTAGCCGCACCAAATTTGGTATGGGTGGGTAGATTGTGGTTAGGACTAACTGCTGCTATTCTTTATGTGTCGCTGGAGTCCCGGGTTCAAATCCCATCGCCGACATTTGCTTTTCCCATGCCTTTCTTGTCCAATTGTGTTTGTCGGCGCTCCTCGTGACGTTCCAACAAATGGCTACGGTTTTGCCCCGGACCCAAACCCGATCCACCGAAATGGGTCCGCACTAGTCAAAACCGTTAGGTTTTGACGAAGTCCAATACCGGAAGTTTATACTGGGGCAGCCTATTGGTGTAGTGACTTTGTATGTCTGTAAGTTTGTCTGAGGCGTTTGGCCACAGCTCGCTGACGAAAAGGCACAGCAACACGCGCGTGGCACCGTCCAATGCGCCAGTTCGGCCCCCAGGTGCCGGTTCCTGGTCGCCGGTCGATCGGTGCCACGTGCCGCCACGTGGGCCATTGCAAAATTCATTTGCCAACACGTGCCGCCCATACCGGTGGACGCAGGGCGACCAAATTCGGTGGGCGGATAGTCCACATGGGTGCGGAAGATCCTTTGGGGTTGCCGACCCTAAAGGGGGTAAACAAAAGCCCCCAGGGGGGTAAACCTTTTATCGCGTGGGGTCCTCGGATTTCGGGAAATTTTGATGCAGCGACACCAAATTTGGTACACCGATAGAGCTCGGCGAGTGACAGATGATGGTGCCGGTCGCCGCTCGATCGGTGCCATGTGGCACGTGCCACGTGCCGCCACGTGGTCATGGCAAAATATGCTTTCCCAGCCCATACCAGTGGACACAGGGCGACCAAACTCGGTGGGCGGGTAGTCCACATGGGTGCCGAAAAACAATATTTGCTGATTTTCTCGAGGGGGCACGTGACCCCTCCTAGGGGGGGGGGTAATCTGATATCCCAGGGGTCCTCTGATTGCCGGATTTTTGTTTGCGCTAGCCGCACCAAATTTGGTACACCGATAGAGCTCGACGAGTGACAGATGATGGTGCCGGTCGCCGCTCGATCGGTGCCACGTGGCACGTGCCACGTGCCGACACGTGGCCACTGCAAAATCTGCTTTCCCAGCCCATACCAGTGGTCGCAGGGCGACCAAACTCGGTGGGCGGGTAGTCCACATGGGTGCCGAAAAACAATACTGGCTGATTTCCTCGAGGGGGGGCACGTTGCCACCCCTAGGGGGGGGGGGCAACCTGATGTCGCAGGGGTCCTCTGATTCCCGGATTTTTGTTTGCGCTAGCCGCACCAAATTTGGTACACCGATAGAGCTCGACGAGTGCAAGATGATGGTACCGATCGCCGCTCGATCGGTGCCACGTGGCACGTGCCACGTGCCGCCGCGTGGCCACTGCAAAATCTGCTTACCCAGCCGTGCCGCCCATACCAGTGGACTCAACGCCACCAAACTCGGTGGGCGGGTAGTCATCATGGGTGCGGGGTGACCTTGGAGGGTGGCAACGGTGGCGCCCCCAAAGCACGTGCGGCAGGCACGTGTAACCTTTTTTAGCGGCGTCCTCATTTCGGCCGGCCATTCCTCGCGATTTATGACAGATAGCCGCACCAAATTTGGTGTTTTGGGGTAGGTGGTGGCCAGGGCTATCTGCGGCCATGCTATATTTGGCGCTGGAGACGCGGGTTCGAATCCCATCGATGGCATTTGCTTTTTCTATGCTTTTCTTGTCCAATTATGTTTGTCGGCGCTCTTCGTTCCAACAAATGGCTACGGTTTTGCCCCGGACCCAAACCCGATCCACCGAAATGGGTCCGCACTAGTCAAAACCGTAGGTTTTGACAAAGTCAAATACCGGAGGTTTATACTGGGGCAGCCTGTTGGTGTAGTGACTTTGTATGTATGTATGTTTGTTTGTATGTATGTCTGTCTGAGGCGTTTGGCCACAGCTCGCTGACGAAGAGGCACAGCAACACGCGCGTGGCACCGTCCGATGCGCCAGTTCGGCCCCCAGGTGCCGGTGCCGGTGGCCGGTCGATCGGTGCCACGTGGCACGTGGCACGTGCCGCCACGTGGGTCATTGCAAGATCCATTTGCCAACACGCGCCGTCCATACCGGTGGACACAGGGCGACCAAACTCGGTGGGCGGATAGTCCACATGGGCGCGGAAAATCCTTTGGGGTTGCCGACTCTGAGGGGGGTAAACAAAAGCCCCCAGGGGGTAAACTTTTTATCGCGTGGGGTCCTCGGATTTCGGGAAATTTTGATGTAGCGACACCAAATTTGGTACACCGATAGAGCTCGGCGAGTGACAGATGATGGTGCCGGTCGCCGCTCGATCGGTTCCACGTGGCACGTGCCACGTGCCGCCACGTGGCCATGGCAAAATCTGTTTGCCCAGCCCATACCAGTGGTCGCAGGGCGACCAAACTCGGTGGGCGGGTAGTCCACATGGGGCGGAAAATCCTTTGGGGTTGCCGACCCCGAGGGGGGTAAACAAAAGCCCCCAGGGGGGTAAACCTTTAATCGCGTGGGGTCCTCGGATTTCGGGAAATTTTGATGTAGCGACACCAAATTTGGGTAACCGATGGAGCTCGACGAGTGACAGATGATGGTGCCGGTCGCCGCTCGATCGGTGCCACGTGGCACGTGCCACGTGCCGCCACGTGGTCATGGCAAAATATGCTTGCCCAGCCCATACCAGTGGTCGCAGGGCGACTAAACTCGGTGGGTGGGTAGCCCACATGGGTGCCGAAAAACAATACTGGTTGATTTTATCGAGGGGGCACGTGACCTCTCCTAGGGGGGTTAATCTGATATCGCAGGGGTCCTCCGATTGGCGGATTTTGTTTTGCGCTAGCCGCACCAAATTTGGTGCACCGATAGAGTTCGGCGAGTGAAAGATGATGGTGCCGGTCGCCGGGCGATCGGTGTCACGTGTTACGTGCCACGTGCCGCCACGTGGCCACTGCAAAATCTGCTTACCCAGCCGTGCCGCCCATACCAGTGGACTCAACGCAACCAAAATCGGTGGGCGAGTAGTCATCATGGGTGCGGGATTACCTTGGAGGTTGGCAACGGTGGCGCCCCCAAAGCACGTGTGGCAGGCACGTGCAACTTTTTTAACGGGTTCCTCAATTCGGTCGGCCACTACTCGGGAGTTATGAGAGCTAGACGCACCAAATTTGGTATGTGTGGGTAGATTGTGGTTAGGGCTATCTGCTGCTATTCTTTATGTGTCGCTGGAGTCCCGGGTTCGAATCCCATCGAGGGCATTTGCTTTTTCTATGCTTTTCTTGTCGAATTTTGTTTGTCGGCGCTCCTCGTGACGTTCCAACAAATGGCTACGGTTTTGCCCCGGACCCAAACCCGATCCACCGAAATGGGTCCGCACTAGTATAACACCGAGTAACTGAATATCTCACCGGCACGGCGCGGGTTAATCAAAACCGTAGGTTTTGACGAAGTCAAATACCAGAGGTTTATACTGGGGCAGCCTATTGGTGTAGTGACTTTGTATGTTTGTCTGTCTGTCTGTCTGTCTGTTTGTCTGTCTGAGGTGTTTGGCCACAGCTCGCTGACGAAGAGGCACAGCAACACGCGCGTGGCACCGTCCGATGCGCCAGTTCGGCCCCCAGGTGCCGGTGTCGGTCGCCGATCGATCGGTGCCACGTGGCACGTGGCATGTGCCGCCCCGTGGGACATTGCAAAATCCATTTGCCCACACGTGCCCCCCACACGTGTGGACGCAGGGCGACCAAATTCGGTGGGCGGGTAGTCCACATGGGTGCGGAAAATCCTTTGCGGTTGCCGACCCCGAGGGGGGCAAACGAAAGCCCCCAGGGGGTAAACCTTTTATCGCGTGGGGGTCCTCGGATTTCGGGAAATTTTGATGTAGCGACACCAAATTTGGTACACCGATAGAGCTCGGCGAGTGACAGATGATGGTGCCGGTCGCCGCTCGGTCGGTGCCACTTGGCACGTGCCACGTGCCGCCACGTGGGCTTATCAAAACCGTAGTATATGGCTACGGTTTTGCCCCGGACCCAAACCCGATCCACCGAAATGGGTCCGCACTAGTCAAACCTGTAGGTTTTGACGAAGTCAAATACCAGAGGTTTATACTGGGGCAGCAGCCTATTTGTGTAGTGATTTGTATGTCTGTCTGTTTGTTTGTTTGTCTGAGGCGTTTGGCCACAGCTCGCTGACGAAGAGGCACAGCAACACGCGCGTGGCACCGTTCGATGCGCCAGTTCGGCCCCCAGTTGCCGGTGCCGGTGGCCGGTCGATTGGTGCCACGTGGCACGTGGTACGTGCCGCCCCGTGGGACATTGCAAAATCCATTTGCCCACACGTGCCGCCCACACGTGTGGACGCAGGGCGACCAAATTCGGTGGGCGGGTAGTCCACATGGGTGCGGAAAATCCTTTGCGGTTGCCGACCCCGAGGGGGCAAACGAAAGCTCCCAGGGGGTAAACCTTTTATCGCGTGGGGGTCCTCGGATTTCGGGAAATTTTGATGTAGCGACACCAAATTTGGTACACCGATAGAGCTCGGCGAGTGACAGTTGATGGTGCCGGTCGGTGCCACGTGGCACGTGCCACGTGCCGCCACGTGGCCATGCAAAATCTGCTTCCTCGTGAAATGATGGCTACGGTTTTGCCCCGGACCCAAACCCGATCCACCGAAATGGGTCCGCACTAGTCAAAACCGTAGGTTTTGACGAAGTCAAATACCAGAGGTTTATACTGGGGCAGCCTATTGGTGTAGTGACTTTGTATGTCTGTCTGTTTGTTTGTTTGTCTGTCTGAGGCGTTTGGCCACAGCTCGCTGACGAAGAGGCACAGCAACACGCGCGTGGCACCGTCCGATGCGCCAGTTCGGCCCCCAGGTGCCGGTGCCGGTGGCCGGTCGATTGGTGCCACGTGCCGCCACGTGGGACATTGCAAAATCCATTTGCCCACACGTGCCGCCCACACGTGTGGACGCAGGGCGACCAAATTCGGTGGGCGGGTAGTCCACATGGGTGCGGAAAATCCTTTGCGGTTGCCGACCCCGAGGGGGCAAACGAAAGCCCCCAGGGGGGTCAACCTGTACGCACGCGGGGTCCTCGGATTTCGGGAAATTTTGATGTAGCGACACCAAATTTGGTACACCGATAGAGCTCGGCGAGTGACAGTTGATGGTGCCGGTCTCCGCTCGGTCGGTGCCACGTGGCACGTGCCGCCACGTGGCCATGCAAAATCTGCTTCCTCGTGAAATGATGGCTACGGTTTTGCCCCGGACCCAAACCCGATCCACCGAAATGGGTCCGCACTAGTATAACACTGAATAACTGAATATCTCACCGGCACGGCGCGGGTTAATATAACACTGAATATCTCACCGGGGGCGCGGGTTAATATAACACTGAGTAACTGAATATCTCACCGGCACGGCGCGGGTTAATATAACACTGAATATCTCACCGGGGGCGCGGGTTAATATAACACTGAGTAACTGAATATCTCACCGGGGGCGCGGGTTAATATAACACTGAGTAACTGAATATCTCACCGGGTGTAATGATGGTTCCGACGACCATCGGCTCCATGAACTCAGTGACGATCGAGACATCGGGGAACAGGGCGGGACTGTTGATCTCAATCTCGTCACCACGATATCGCTTGATGTTCTTCGCACCGTGGATTTTGGCTGAAGACAAAAACGACACAAAGACGGACACTAGTTCAATTCAGTGCAACCGGTATTCGCGGATTTCGTTCAAGTTTGTCATGACATATTGTTTGGTGGCACAGGTGATGATTGTCTGTTTGCCACGCCAGCAGGAATGGTTATATGCCGCCGAATGCAGCACATTGGTACGGAGCAGTGCTGTGACATGTCGCGGTACACACTAAACACCTACCTCTGTAGGGCACGCTGGGAGAGGTTACCACCACTTCTGAGTCGTACTCCTGCTCCAGACGCTGAGTGAACACGTCCATATGTAGCAGGCCGAGGAAGCCGAGCCGCCAGCCCTGGCCCAGCGCCGTACTGCCGGGGGAGGGGACAGACGCTGTGTGAACCCGGCATTAGAAGGCCGAGCCGCCAGCCCTGGCCCAGCGCCGTACTGCCGGGGGAGGGGACAGACGCTGTGTGAACCCGGCATTAGAGGCCCAGCCCTGGCCCAGCGCCGTACTGCCGGGGGAGGGGACAGACGCTGTGTGAACCCGGCATTAGAAGGCCGAGCCGCCAGCCCTGGCCCAGCGCCGTACTGCCGGGGCAGGGGACAGACGCTGTGTGAACCCGGCATTAGAAGGCCGAGCCACCAGCCCTGGCTCAGCGCCGTACTGCCGGGGGAGGGGACAGACGCTGTGTGAACCCGGCATTAGAAGGCCGAGCCGCCAGCCCTGGCCCAGCGCCGTACTGCCGGGGGAGGGGACAGACGCTGTGTGAACCCGGCATTAGAGGCCCAGCCCTGGCCCAGCGCCGTACTGCCGGGGGAGGGGACAGACGCTGTGTGAACCCGGCATTAGAAGGCCGAGCCGCCAGCCCTGGCCCAGCGCCGTACTGCCGGGGGAGGGGACAGACGCTGTGTGAACCCGGCATTAGAGGCCCAGCCCTGGCCCAGCGCCGTACTGCCGGGGGAGGGGACAGACGCTGTGTGAACCCAGCATTAGAAGGCCGAGCCGCCAGCCCTGGCCCAGCGCCGTACTGCCGGGGGAGGGGACAGACGCTGTGTGAACCCGGCATTAGAGGCCCAGCCCTGGCCCAGCGCCGTACTGCTGGGGGAGGGGACAGACGCTGTGTGAACCCGGCATTAGAAGGCCGAGCCGCCAGCCCTGGCCCAGCGCCGTACTGCCGGGGGAGGGGACAGACGCTGTGTGAACCCGGCATTAGTAGGCCGAGCCGCCAGCCCTGGCCCAGCGCCGTACTGCCGGGGGAGGGGACAGACGCTGTGTGAACCCGGCATTAGAAGGCCGAGCCACCAGCCCTGGCTCAGCGCCGTACTGCCGGGGGAGGGGACAGACGCTGTGTGAACCCGGCATTAGAAGGCCCAGCCGCCAGCCCTGGCCCAGCGCCGTACTGCCGGGGGAGGGGACAGACGCTGTGTGAACCCGGCATTAGGAGGCCCAGCCCTGGCCCAGCGCCGTACTGCTGGGGGAGGGGACAGACGCTGTGTGAACCCGGCATTAGAGGCCCAGCCGCCAGCCCTGGCCCAGCGCCGTACTGCCGGGGGAGGGGACAGACGCTGTGTGAACCCGGCATTAGAGGCCCAGCCGCCAGCCCTGGCCCAGCGCCGTACTGCCGGGGGAGGGGACAGACGCTGTGTGAACCCGGCATTAGAGGCCCAGCCGCCAGCCCTGGCCCAGCGCCGTACTGCCGGGGGAGGGGACAGACGCTGTGTGAACCCGGCATTAGAAGGCCCAGCCGCCAGCCCTGGCCCAGCGCTGTACTGCCGGGGGAGGGGACATACGCTGTGTGAACCCGGCATTAGAAGGCCCAGCCCTGGCCCAGCGCCGTACTGCCGGGGGAGGAAAGGGTCAGTCATATGACTTGCTTGAGAAAGGTACGGAACGGAGATAGATGATGGGGCCTTGGCCATTTCTAGCCCACAGGACAAGTAATATCACCCATTTTAACATCGAGCCCGAGGTCAACAAACACCAAATTTAAATTGGTCTCATCTTAACCCGGCATTGACTGGGGTCTCAGCAGAACGTTATTGACGGGGGGGCGTTAAACACCCCCCCCCCCCCCTTAGCTATCTTTCGAACCAATGATCGCGCGAGACGCGCAAGGCGGCAATCGAAAGCTCTCAATGAGAAGAATCTAAAGCATACTAAAAAATGTAAAAGTGAGGTCAAATGTCAGGTCACGGTCAGGTCAAAGGTCAAAATCGACGTATTTGAGTTTATGGGCCATACTTTCCATCCGAGCCTTCGATTACGACCATGATCACCCAAAGTACAGCCAAAGGTATGATACAATCCCACATGAACTAAAGTGAGATTGTTGGCCAAGGTCAAGGTTAGGTCACAAAAGGTCACTATGCTCAAAATATCTACCGAAGTCATGCAACATATGTGTTATGAGTTATTTTCCACGTAGAAATCGATAGTGATAGTCATTTTACCACCTGACTTCATTTCCGTGAAGTTAATGTCAAGTTCAGGTCAAGTTCAGGTCACTTAAGGTCAACATTTTACATTGATAAATCTAAATAAAAAAGGCATGTTTCTAGACCAGTTTTGTCTCTGAAATACAGTGGTGCCATTTATTTGTCTGCATCTTGTCAATAAAAGCAAAAAAACAGATTTTTTAAGTATGACGTCATGAGTTACCCATACTTTAGATGCCTTAACTCAGTGAAAAATGGTGATATCATTCTGAAATTTGGTATGGTAGTTTCCGATGTGATTATCTGACATATATTCCGGCTTGTTGAATATCTTTCCAAAAAAATATTTTGTGGGCATTTAAAAAAAAACACGTTTTTGAATTTTCGGGGGTCAAAAACCAAAATTTTCACAGAACCGAGAGATGCCATGTTGTAGCCCTTGCCATTTGCTATCTTTTGACGCTTTTGGATTGCATTTTGCTTAAAATATGGCATTTGTACAGTCTGTTACATTTTAGCTGATTTTCGGTGCAAAACTCGTGTGTAGTGACGTCCCTAAATTCGCTATAACTCGATTTTTTTCGACGAAATTGCTTTATTTGTTCACAGAAGACGTAAACATGATTTAGAAGAAGGTATCCCAAGTTTCACGTGGATAGCGCTATTGGTTTTTGAGCTACTACGAACATTCATCAGGAGGGGCGTTAAACGCCCCCCCCCCCCCCCTTCCAGTCAATGGCGGGTTAACCCTATTCCCTGCGGGCGGCCAGAATTACGTTAACCTGCGGGGGAAGATTCTGTGCCCCCCCCCCCCCCCCGAGATATCGAGAACCGCTCGGTCGATTTCGATGGGGAAAACGCCATTCGATTCGTCATGACAAGATTTGTTTAGGGACCCGGCAATTTTTTTTCTCTCTCAAAAATTATGGTACAATACATCTCGTACATTTTTACCTACGACACAAATAACTATATGGTCAAAATCGCATGGCACACAACATAGGCCGGAATAAATATGCTAGCGGTTACACTGATCAAGAACTCTAAATCATAATATAATTTCCATGCTGAGATCAATCTCCGCCTGGATGGATGTATGGGTCATCCTTGCATCAGTACCAAAATACGCCCAATAACCTGGTGATATGACTGACCTGGACTCGATCTGGACACTGACGCTGGAGTCGTTCAGGGTCAGCCGTTCGATGGCGCTCCGGAGGTTAGGCACCTGAGATTGGTCCATCGGGTACACGCCGGCGTACACCTGCGCGAACATACGACAGCCGGGGATGGCGCGCACATTAACGCGCACATTGTACCTTCACGTGCACACAAATGATTGTAATACAGCATACAGCATCGAAAGGCACATGACGTGACGAAGGTATGGTGTGAACTACGGGAAATAAACGCTGTGCAGCATCCAGCCCTGCCATCCCAGCAGCATCCAGCCCTGCCATCCCATGTACTGGCCAGTGGCCACAGGTTTCGAACACCGTCCGGGCCTGCCATCCCCCGCCTCACCGTGGGTTCGGTACCCCACCACCCCGTCCCACAGTCTCACCATGGATTTGGCCCACCACCCCATCCCACCACCTCACCATGAGTTAAGCCCACCACCCCGTCCCACGGTCTCACCATGGGTTTGGCCCGTCCCACTGTCTCACCATGGATTTAGCCCACCGCCCCGTCCCACTGTCTCACCATGAGTTTAGCCCACCACCCTGTCCCACCGCCTCACCATGGGTTTAGCCCACCACCCTGTCCCAGTCTCACCATGGATTTAGCCCACCACCCCGTCCCATGGTCTCACCATGGGTTTAGCCCACCATCCGTCTCACCGTCTCACCATGGGTTTAGCCCACTACCCCATCCCACCATCTCACCATGGGTTTGGCCCACCACCCCGTCCCACCGCCTCACCATGGGTTTAGCTCACCACCCCGTCCCACAGTCTCACCATGGATTTAGCCCACCACCCCATCACATGGTCTCACCATGGGTTTAGCCCACAATCCGTCCCACCGTCTCACCATGGGTTTAGCCCACCCACCCCCCATCCCACAGTCTCACCATGGATTTAGCCCACAATCCGTCCCACTGTCTCACCATGGGTTTAGCCCACCACCCCGCCTCACCATGGGTTTGGCCCACCACCCCGTCCCACAGTCTCACCATGGATTTAGCCCACCACCCTGTCCCATGGTCTCACCATGGATTTATCCCACAATCCATCCCACCATCTCACCATGGGTTTAGCCCACCACCCCGCCTCACCATGGGTTTAGCCCACCACCCCGTCCCACAATCTCACCATGGATTTAGCCCACAGTCTGTCCCACTGTCTCACCATGGGTTTAGCCCACCACCCCACCTCACCATGGGTTTGGCCCACCACCCTGTCCAACCATGGATTTAGCCCACCACCCCACCTCACCATGGGTTTAGCCCACCACCCCGTCCCACCATGGATTTAGCCCACCACCCTGCCTCACCATGGGTTTGGCCCACCACCCCATCCCACTGTCTCACCATGGGTATCTCACCATGGGTTTAGCCCACCACCCCATCATCTCACCATGGGTTTAGCCCACCACCCCGTCCCACCATCTCACTATGGGTTTGGCCCACCACCCCGTCTCACCATGGATTTAGCCCACCACCCTGTCCCATGGTCTCACCATGGGTTTGGCCCACCACCCCGTCTCACCATGGGTTTAGCCCACCACCCTGTCTCACCATGGGTTTGGCCCACCACCCTGTCCCACAATATCACCATGGGTTTAGCCCACCACCCCGTCCCACCGCCTCACCATGGGTTTAGCCCACCACCCCATCCCACCGTCTCACCATGGGTTTAGCCCACCATCCCGTCCCACCATCTCACCATGGGTTTAGCCCACCACACCGTCCCACCACCTCACCATGGGTTTAGCCCACCACCCCATCCCATGGTCTCACCATGGGTTTGGCCCACCACCCTGTCCCACGGTCTCACCATGGGTTTAGCCCACCACCGCGTCCCACCGTCTCACCATGGGTTTAGCCCACCACCCTGTCCCACCACCTCACCATGGGTTTAGCCCACCACCCCGTCCCACGGTTTCACCATGGGTTTGGCCCACCACCCCGTCTCACCATGGGTTTGGCCCACCACCCCATCCCACCACCTCACCATGGGTTTGTCCCACCACCCCGTCTCACCATGGGTTTGGCCCACCACCCCGTCCCACTGTCTCACCATGGGTTTAGCCCACCACCCCGTCCCACGGTCTCACCATGGGTTTAGCCCACCACCCCATCCCACCGTCTCACCATGGGTTTAGCCCACCACCCCGTCCCACGGTCTCACCATGGGTTTAGCCCACCACCCCGTCCCACGGTCTCACCATGGGTTTAGCCCACCACCCCGTCCCACCGTCTCACCATGGGTTTAGCCCACCACCCCGTCCCACGGTCTCACCATGGGTTTAGCCCACCACCCCGTCCCACCGTCTCACCATGGGTTTAGCCCACCACCCCGTCCCACGGTCTCAACATGGGTTTAGCCCACCACCCCGTCCCACCGTCTCACCATGGGTTTGGCCCACCACCCATCCCACGGTCTCACCATGGGTTTAGCCCACCACCCCGTCCCGCCGTCTCACCATGGGTTTAGCCCACCACCCCGTCCCACCACCTCACCATGGGTTTAGCCCACCACCCTGTCCCACAGTCTCACCATGGGTTTGGCCCACCACCCCGTCTCACCATGGGTTTGGCCCACCACCCCATCCCACCACCTCACCATGGGTTTGGCCCACCACCCCGTCTCACCATGGGTTTGGCCCACCACCCTGTCACACTGTCTCACCATGGGTTTAGCCCACCACCCCGTCCCACCGCCTCACCATGGGTTTGGCGCGTCGGAAGCCGGCCAGAGGAGTGACCGGCTGTCCCCGCAGATAGAGCGTGTCGCCGACCTGGGCCTCTCCCGTGGTGCGGATGTTGGCGTGCAGGTAGCCCACCTGGCCGGCGGACCTGGCGCGGTGTCAACACGGGCACACACATATTGTACACAGGCACGCACGGGCACACACCCCACCCGCCCGCATTCACGCAGACTACGCGCCGGTCAACCCGGGGTGTGATAAAAGTACAAGCAGCTTGGGACTGGGCACGAAGGTTTGTGAAGCTTTTGTGGGAGCAACATCGATGGATAAAAAACATGTGAGTGTCGTTTTGTTTTGTGATCGTTACATAAAATTTATTGACGTCGTCACTAGCTTATTGCACAAAATAATCTAGATGTTTCCCGAGAACTAAAAATGACTTCAAATGTTTCGAAATGATTATTCTAGTTTATTAACTACCACTCAACCAAACCATGAACACGGCTCTCTAGTCCTGCTAATTCCCCGGCCGCGTCGCACGGCAGCAGTTGGTACTCACAGTTTGGTGACTGGGGTCTCCTGAGGTCTTAACAGGCCCACCTCGCGCACCTCGTACGTCTGACCCGACTGTGACGACATAATGACGTCACCGGCAGTCAGCTGACCGTCTATCACGGCCAATAGCGGCACGCAGCCCTTGTACCGGTCAAACCTGCCGGAGACGAGCGTCAGACTTTGACGTCATGATGACGTCACCCCGGCCACCAGGCGGCATGCACCCCCTGTAGCGGTCAAACCTACCGGGGATGTGGGGTGGGGTGGCAGGAGGGGGGGGGGGGGCCGGTAATGGCGGGGCAGACCAAAGTCCGCAGCGTACAGAAAACACACGGCGGCGGAGAGCCGGAGATCTACACAGCGCTGTAAAATATCAAGCATCGTTCTCTCATATTGTAACAACCGCACAGCCAACAGATCGTCTATATTACAACGAATCTGCATCAAACGGCAAAAACATAGCCACACAGTATAGTGGGAAGCAGGGGCGGCGCCGCGGATTTCTATCAGGGGACAAGTCGAAATTTTGGGCGCCTCCATTTGAGAGGGGGCCTCCATTTGAGATGGGGTCTTTGACTTCCATAGGGCTCCTCTCACTTCCCCTCGGGCTTCCAGAAGGCCGCTTCTGGACTTCAGGGGCACCTCTGACCTCTATAGGACCGGGGACCCCCTCTGCCCTACAGGTCCTCCCTGGCCTTTGACCTCCAGAGGGCCTCTCTGACTTCCAGAGGGCCCCTCTGACCTTCAGAGGCCCACCCCTGACTTCCATAGGCCCCCCTCTGACCTCCCCTCTGGCTTCCAGATGACCTCATCTGGCCTTCAAAGACTCCCTCTGACCTCCATAGGACCCCTCTGACTTCCAGGGGCCCTGTGACCTCCGCGATGGGGCCTGCGAGATGGGGCCTCCTCGAAGCATGCAGGGGCCTCCTTAAATGACAGGGGTCTCAGCAGCCGAGGTCCCTCACCGGCTGTCGAAGATGAGGGCCCGCAAGGGAGCGTCTCGGCGACAGCGGACCGGCGGCGGAATGTCTTCGATGACGGCCGTCAGCACCGACTGCACGTTGGTGCCCATTTTCGCCGATATCTGACGGTGACAAATGAAAACGGTCGTCACCGGTCGGCCGGGATAGGTGACCATGTCGTCACCGGTCAGCCGGGATAGGTGGCCGTGTGAGGAGTCGGTCAGCCGGGATAGGTGGCCGTGTAAGGAGTCGGTCAGCCGGGATAGGTGGCCGTGTGAGGAGTCGGTCGGCCGGGATAGGTGGCCGTGTAAGGAGTCGGTCAGCCGGGATAGGTGGCCGTGTGAGGAGTCGGTCGGTCGGGATAGGTGGCCGTGTGAGGAGTCGGTCGGCCGGGATAGGTGGCCGTGTGAGGAGTCGGTCGGCCGGGATAGGTGGCCGTGTGAGGAGTCGGTCAGCCGGGATAGGTGGCCGTGTGAGGAGTCGGTCGGCCGGGAGGTGGCCGTGTGAGGAGTCGGTCAGCCGGGATAGGCAGCCGTGTGAGGAGTCGGTCGGTCGGGATAGGTGGCCGTGCGAGGAGTCGGTCGGTCGGGATAGGTGGCCGTGTGAGGAGTCGGTCAGCCGGGATAGGTGGCCGTGTGAGGAGTCGGTCGGTCGGGATAGGTGGCCGTGTGAGGAGTCGGTCGGCCGGGATAGGTGGCCGTGTGAGTAGTCGGTCGGTCGGGATAGGTGGCCGTGTGAGGAGTCGGTCGGTCAGGATAGGTGGTCGTGTGAGGAGTCGGTCGGTCGGGATAGGTGGCCGTGTGAGGAGTCGGTCGGTCGGGATAGGTGGCCGTGTGAGGAGTCGGTCGGTCAGGATAGGTGGTCGTGTGAGGAGTCGGTCGGTCAGGATAGGTGGCCGTGTGAGGAGTCGGTCCGCCGGGATAGGTGGCCGTGTGAGGAGTCGGTCGGTCGGGATAGGTGGCCGTGTGAGGAGTCGGTCGGCCGGGATAGGTGGCCGTGTGAGGAGTCGGTCGGTGCGTGGCGACTACGACTATGGCGTGTGGCGAACAGAACATGGCGCAGTCCGTGTGCCATTGACACACATACTATATAAAACAATATACATAAAACTCAGCTAATTGCCTCTAGAAGCCGTCTGAAATTGCCCATTGTAAATGCCAGACAAACCACGTTTAGCAACACTAAAATGGCGACTTGAAAATAAATTAGAAACTTAGGACCACATCTCCGAAAAAAATATTGTTATTTCCCACGTGAAACTTTGGTTAGTCGTCACTGCGTGGACGCATGACTGGTCGGCAAACCATGACAAACTCACCCTGTAGACCATACCAAACTCACCTGGTGCTGGCAGACTATTTTGTATTCTTCTAAATATGACATACTCATGCCATGACTAAGCCACACTCACCCTGTAAACACTATCATCCCACTCACCCGGCAGATTTTGTCCGGATCGCAGTCGAACAGTCTCTCCATCTGCGCCACGGCCCGGTCCGGGTCGGCGTTCTTCAGGTCGATCTTGTTGACGGCTGACACGATGGCCAGCTCGCTGGTGAACGCCAGGTAGAAGTTGGCCACTGTCTGCGCCTGCACTCCCTTGTTGGCGTCCACCAGCAGCACCACGCCTTGACACGCCTGCCACGCCGGCCGGGAAACACGGTCAGGAGCGACGCGACCGTCTTCTATTCCTGTAATCTCATTTTGTTTATATTTCTCTAACAAATATGTCGCTTCGTCTGTTTAGTAGTAATGATAATGTCAATGATTGAATAATGTCAGTGAACCATGTTGAAGCCTGGTGACACACACATTTCAACTCGAAATTTCGCATTTGAGTTAGACTGGTTAAGCCAATATCTGAGATGGTTGACATGGTCTAGAGTCTAGGCAACAAAGTACGGACACGTCTCATCGTGCCACAAGGCTTAAACAATTCATGTAAACGCGTCAAAAAGTATGGGCTGACACAGTATTCTCTGCCGATCTGACCTGTAGCGAGCGTGAGACCTCATAGCTGAAGTCCACGTGACCCGGTGTATCGATAAGATTGTGCCTGTCAAGTATGGGCTGACCCAGTATTCTCTGCAGATCTGACCTGTAGCGAGCGTGAGACCTCATAGCTGAAGTCCACGTGACCTGGTGTATCGATAAGATTCAGCAGATATTCCTCTCCATTCTGCAATGGACAACATGGTCAACCAAGTCAACCATTCACCGGTACCCGAATAAAAGCAATGCGGGCAAATATTCGCGTGACGTTGATCCGCACTCCCGTGTGTGTAGAACAGTGACGCGGTCCCCGCCTGGATCTCTCTCCCACATTCCACGCACCAACCTAACAGCCGTCTGCAACCCTCGGGTAGTCGGGCACTCCCGTGTGTGTATAACAGTGACGCGGTCCCCGCCTGGATCTCTTTCCCACATTCCACACACCAACCTAACAGCCGTCTGCAACCCTCGGATAGCCGGGCACTCCCGTGTGTGTATAACAGTGACGCGGTCCCCGCCTGGATCTCTCTCCCACATTCCACACACCAACCTAACAGCCGTCTGCAACCCTCGGATAGCCGGGCACTCCCGTGTGTATAACAGTGACGCGGTCCCCGCCTGGATCTCTCTCCCACATTCCACGCACCAACCTAACAGCCGTCTGCAACCCTCGGATAGCCGGGCACTCACGTGTGTGTATAACAGTGACGCGGTCCCCGCCTGGATCTCTCTCCCACATTCCACACACCAACCTAACAGCCGTCTGCAACCCTCGGATAGCCGGGCACTCCCGTGTGTGTATAACAGTGACGCGGTCCCCGCCTGGATCTCTCTCCCACATTCCACGCACCAACCTAACAGCCGTCTGCAACCCTCGGATAGCCGGGCACTCCCGTGTGTGTATAACAGTGACGCGGTCCCCGCCTGGATCTCTCTCCCACATTCCACACACCAACCTAACAGCCGTCTGCAACCCTCGGATAGCCGGGCACTCCCGTGTGTGTATAACAGTGACGCAGTCCCCGCCTGGATCTCTCTCCCACATTCCACGCACCAACCTAACAGCCGTCTGCAACCCTCGGATAGCCGGGCACTCCCGTGTGTGTATAACAGTGACGCGGTCCCCGCCTGGATCTCTCTCCCACATTCCACGCACCAACCTAACAGCCGTCTGCAACCCTCGGATAGCCGGGCACTCACGTGTGTGTATAACAGTGACGCGGTCCCCGCCTGGATCTCTCTCCCACATTCCACGCACCAACCTAACAGCCGTCTGCAACCCTCGGATAGCCGGGCACTCCCGTGTGTGTATAACAGTGACGCGGTCCCCGCCTGGATCTCTCTCCCACATTCCACGCACCAACCTAACAGCCGTCTGCAACCCTCGGATAGCCGGGCACTCCCGTGTGTGTATAACAGTGACGCGGTCCCCGCCTGGATCTCTCTCCCACATTCCACGCACCAACCTAACAGCCGTCTGCAACCCTCGGATAGTCGGGCACTCCCGTGTGTGTAGAACAGCGACGCGGTCCCCGCCTGGATCTCTCTCCCACATTCCACGCACCAACCTAACAGCCGTCTGCAACCCTCGGATAGCCGGGCACTCACGTGTGTGTAGAACAGTGACGCGGTCTGCGCCTTAACAGTGATGCCTCGCTCCTGTTCCACCTGCAGACGATCCAGCACCTGCTTATTCCCCTGGTCCGCGGCAATCGTACCTGTCACATACCGGGGATTGTGCAGGTTACACTACAGAGCTGTGCCTGTCGTATCATACAGAGGTTGTGCCTGTAGTATCATACAGAGGTTGTGCCTGTCGTATCATACAGAGGTTGTGCCTGTCGTATCATACAGAGGCTGTGCCTGTCGTATCATACAGAGGTTGTGCCTGTCGTATCACACAGAGGTTGTGCCTGTCGTATCACACAGAGGTTGTGCCTGTCGTATCATACAGAGGTTGTGCCTGTCGTATCATACAGAGGTTGTGCCTGTCGTATCATACAGAGGTTGTGCCTGTCGTATCACACAGAGGTTGCGCCTGTCGTATCATACAGAGGTTGTGCCTGTCGTATCATACAGAGGTTGTGCCTGTCGTATCACACAGAGGTTGTGCCTGTCGTATCATGCAGAGGTTGCAGCTGTCGTATCATACAGAGGTTGTGCCTGTCGTATCATACAGAGGTTGTGCCTGTCGTATCATACAGAGGTTGTGCCTGTCGTATCATACAGAGGTTGTGCCTGTCGTATCATACAGAGGTTGTGCCTGTCGTATCATACAGAGGTTGTGCCTGTCGTATCACACAGAGGTTGTGCCTGTCGTATCATACAGAGGTTGTGCCTGTCGTATCACACAGAGGTTGTGCCTGTCGTATCATACAGAGGTTGTGCCTGTCGTATCACACAGAGGTTGTGCCTGTCGTATCACACAGAGGTTGTGCCTGTCGTATCACACAGAGGTTGTGCCTGTCGTATCACACAGAGGTTGTGCCTGTCGTATCATACAGAGGTTGCAGCTGTCGTATCATACAGAGGTTGTGCCTGTCGTATCATACAGAGGTTGTGCCTGTCGTATCATACAGAGGTTGTGCCTGTCGTATCATACAGAGGTTGTGCCTGTCGTATCATACAGAGGTTGTGCCTGTCGTATCATACAGAGGTTGTGCCTGTCGTATCACACAGAGGTTGTGCCTGTCGTATCATACAGAGGTTGTGCCTGTCGTATCACACAGAGGTTGTGCCTGTCGTATCATACAGAGGTTGTGCCTGTCGTATCACACAGAGGTTGCGCCTGTCGTATCATACAGAGGTTGTGCCTGTCGTATCACACAGAGGTTGTGCCTGTCGTATCACACAGAGGTTGTGCCTGTCGTATCATACAGAGGTTGTGCCTGTCGTATCATACAGAGGTTGTGTCTGTCGTATCATACAGAGGTTGTGCCTGTCGTATCATACAGAGGTTGTGCCTGTCGTATCATACAGAGGTTGTGTCTGTCGTATCATACAGAGGTTGTGCCTGTCGTATCATACAGAGGTTGTGCCTGTCGTATCATACAGAGGTTGTGCCTGTCGTATCATACAGAGGTTGTGCCTGTCGTATCATACAGAGGTTGTGCCTGTCGTAGCATACAGAGGTTGCGCCTGTCGTATCATACAGAGGTTGTGCCTGTCGTATCATACAGAGGTTGTGGCTGTCGTATCATACAGAGGTTGTGCCTGTCGTATCATACAGAGGTTGTGCCTGTCGTAGTATACAGAGGTTGTGCCTGTCGTATCATACAGAGGTTGTGCCTGTCTTATCATACAGAGGCTGTGCCTGTCGTAGTATATGTCAATACACAGTCACATCAGCCAACAAAAATCATACCCACTTCATTACTATCTAACAGTGGATGATGAGTTGGGTGTACAGGCGTCACAAATGCCAGGGTTATATGCCACGATTCAATATTTTTGACGGAGGAGCAAACCGCTACAAATGCACTTCAAACAATATAACTCCCACAATTGTTCTCTTATCACACAGGTCCATCGCCGGAAGCCAGCTTCCCCCCCCCCCCCCCCCCCCTCTTCCTCACCGGTGATCTCCAGCAGGCGATCTGCCAGCGTGCTCTTGCCGTGGTCGATGTGAGCGATGATGCTGAAGTTCCGTGTACGCTCCGGAGGGATGTGCGAGATATCAAGCACCTCGGCGGCGCCCGGCGGCCGGATGCTGGCCCCATCAGGTCGGCTCACAGATAACGACCTGGGCATTATTCGACTCAATGAGTAGGTAGTTCAGAAACAAGTTTGGATCGTTTTGGATGAAACAAACACCAAGAGAGAATGGAAAATAATATACTTGTGTGTGTATCATGATATCCTCAAAGGAGTGCTTGCAAATTCATGCTATACAAATGTATAATAGGCTTAGATAGGGAAAGAGGGAGAGAGGGAGAGAGGGAGAGAGGGAGAGCGGGAGAGCGGGAGAGCGGGAGAGCGGGAGAGCGGGAGAGCGGGAGAGCGGGAGAGCGGGAGAGCGGGAGAGCGGGAGAGCGGGAGAGCGGGAGAGCGGGAGAGCGGGAGAGCGGGAGAGCGGGAGAGCGGGAGAGAGGGAGAGAGGGAGAGAGGGAGAGGGAGAGAGGGAGAGAGGGAGAGAGGGAGAGAGGGAGAGAGGGAGAGAGGGAGAGAGGGAGAGAGGGAGAGAAGGAGAGAGGGAGAGAGGGAGAGAGGGAGAGAGGGAGAGAGGGAGAGAGGGAGAGAGGGAGAGAGGGAGAGAGGGAGAGAGGGAGAGAGGGAGAGGAGGGTGCAGAGCAGAGAGCCAAGCAGACAGAGAGCAAAACACATGACAGTAAATGGGACAGAGGAAAACATTCTAGACTGGTCACAGAGAAGGACATAGACAGACCATGGGGCACAATCCAGGACAGGGACAAGGCATGACACAGAACAGGGCAGAACACAAGATATTCCACAGGGCAGCAAGCAATTAATAATGACGGTGAAAAGTTGGTCCAGTAAAATGCACAGAAATTCAAACAATCTTTGAGGTAGGCTTCACTTGTGGCTTGGGACACAAAAGGAAAACAAGGATGGTAGGGTAGGCATATCATTACATACAGGGATGTAGGAACATCACGAAAAGTGTGTGTGTGTGTGGGGGGGGGGGAACTTTTATATCATCTTGAGATAAACCCAAACCCCCTAATGTAAGATTTATTTGCAGAGTTGGGCTCTTCTCGCCTTGGCGAACCTCTTACTATACTAAAATTTTCCCTCACCGAGCAAAATATTTTAGCACAAAAATTGTCCCAAAAGTGAGAGGGCAATACCCCATCCCCCCCTCCCCTGTGCCTACGCCTGTGTCATTATACCAGACTTGTATGTATGTATGTATTAACGTAAACAGACCGTTCCACACGACAGGGTTATTCTTCGGTCTTCCATACATGAACATAAAAATGAGTGAGCTAAAACAGTTAAAAGTGAGCTAAAACAGTTTGCCCTGTTTTGCCGACATCGTAAAATTATTGAGCAAATGTAAAATATAATAGGCGACAACTGCATTCAGAACACACCGAGATTAAATATGCGCATTGTATGAATGGCTAGCCCTATACAAGAATGTGCGCTTTCCGTGATTGTTTCTAGGTCGAGGCAAGGCTATGTTTCGATTGTCGGGTATCACGCTCCAGTATTTCGTAGTTGAACTGAATGCGCGACGCCAACGACGAAGGTTTCGCTCTAGTTATAACCTTATGCAACATGCAGAGTATTTTACTAGTATTTTACTAAATCTAAGTAAGTAATCTAAGAGTATTTTACTAAATCTAACGCATTTAGCCAACTTAATTCACGCAATACATCAGAGATGTGGTCGTATTTCCTGCGTCCTGATATGACTCGTGCGGCAAAATGTAAGATTTTTTGGATGTTCTTAAGAGACGTCACACTGGCACTGCCATATACTTGTACACAGTATCTCACATGCTACTGGTGTCACATATCTCACTTCTCATGCTATTGGTGATTTAGATGATACTGATACAGTGAAAAACACCAATAACATGAAATGACCTGTGTTCTGACAGCTAGTGCTTCATTTCAATTTGTTTACCCTACTTAAAGGGAAGGGTGCACTAGATGACATACAGCAGGGTGCAAAGAGGGATACAGGACAGAGCAAAGGTAGGCTACAGAGCAAGACACAAAATATCATATACAGATGGTGTTCAGAGGTAAGAAAAATCATATCACTGTGAGTACCAAGTCAGCCAGCAGACAAGAAGGGCACTTGCAATTCAAATTTTGATTCCTTGGGCAACACCTTGCCTTACCTCACCTTTCTGGTGATCGGGAAAGAAAATGATACTCGGCCTGGGGATCCCGTTCTCATCCAGCTCAATTCAAGGAACAGGCTGGGCTCTTATGGGCGAGCTGTACGGACAGACTTCTGTAGGAGACTGAAGCTCGCTGGGTTATGACAATCACCTTTCTTGTATATGGGGATGACATCGCCTATCTTCCATTCTGAAGGGAGTATTCCTGAGTCGAGTGACTTTCTGAACAGTGAGGGCGCTGACAGGACGCCTTCTGTTCCCTCTTCTGTAAATATGCTGCTATAGAACCTTCTCAAGATGTCAGCCTTTGCCTGGTTGCTGGACACAAGCTCTTGATTCTCATCCAGCAGGTCTTCAACCCAGCTTCTAGTGCAAAGTCTTGAGTTGGCATAGTTCATACATCAAGATGGCTTTGGGGTTTTGTTTGATGTCAGCTGCCAGCTTACACTTGCGGTCCTTCCAGAGTTTCCTTGCCAGGCCCCTCAGCTTGTTCCTGCACCACACAAACTGGGCATGGCCCAGTGGCCTGTCAGGCCCCTCAGCTTGTTCCTGGATCACACAAACCGGGCATGGTCCAGTGACCTGTCAGGCCCCTCAGCTTGTTCCTGCACCACACAAACTGGGCATGGTCCAGTGACCTGTCAGGCCCCTCAGCTTGTTCCTGCACCACACAAACCGGGCATGGTCCAGTGACCAGTATGTTGAGGGTCTGACAATAGGCGCTCCATGGCATCTTCTTCCTCTTCCTCAGCTGCTTAGCTCTTCGGTTCATGTATAGGTTTTTCTTGGAATGTGTGCCTTTCTTTGTTGAGGTGTGCCTCATATCATATATTTTGGAACACATCCATAAAATGGGTTTTCAGTTTTCCATATCAAATAACATAGATGTAAAAACATATCGCCCACGCATTACATGAAGCACATTAACCCTCAAGATACACACAATGCAAGTTTAAAGAACATCATCAGCCTCTCACTCAATCCTCCACAGCATTGGTGATACACAATTTTAAGATTCCATAGGCATCTTCCAGGTCCATACTGTTCACCTGTGCCCAGTTACACAACTGCAGTACACCAGCAAGACGTTTGTAGTTAGTGTGGGCAATCTGTGAACAGTGTGAAGTGCCTACATCTGCGTAGGAAACAAGAGTGAACCTTAGAACTACATGAGCACTACTGGTGAGTCCAGGGAGGAACTTAAGATTATGCACCATGCCCTCTTCATTGGTGAATACGAGATACAGCACATGCAAGTTTCAACCACCCTGAATTGAGGGTAACGGTGGGGCTGGCGTCACCGTCCGGGGCTGGCGTCACCCTCGCGGCCGGGCAATCAAATCAAGGTTCAGGTTACTATCACCGTTGTTGGTCTGGAGTCATGGAGAAGCTTAATGACGTCACCAGATTCTGGCTACGAGCGAATCTTAGGCGGACCTGATCAGACTTAATGGCTACGAACAGTAGGTTTCGTCGCGATCAGACTTAATGGCTACGAGCTGTAGGCCGACCCGATCAGACTTAATGGCTACGAGCTGTAGGCCGACCCGATCAGACCTAATGGCGGGGTTAGGTTAGTTAAGTTTAATTAATTCCAATCGGTTCGGCCTACCGCTCGTAGCTATTAAATCGGGGCGGCCTAAGATTCGCTCGTATCTGGTGACGTCATTAAGCTTCCCCATGACTCCAGACCAACAACGGTGATAGTAACCTGAACCTTGATTTGATTGCCCAGCCGCGAGGGTGACGCCAGCCCCGGACGGTGACGCCAGCCCCACTGTTACCGAATTGAGTAGGGTGACAGACATGTTGATAGAGGAAATGGTAAAAGGGTCCCCATCTTGTTGATCAACAAATAATCTGGTATATAACATGACACATCATGCATTTCATTCAACCAAAAATTAGTTGACCAATTCATCGTATCTGCCTACATAACGATTGCAATACTAACCTGGAAATCTGATGACTGAACCATTTATCTTCATTGTGACAGCATAAGCTACACAATGACTTAGCTATTCGCCAGTTTCCTTGCACATGTTGCATCCTTCCAAGAGCCATCATAGGTAATCTGAAAAATAAATCCTAATGCCTGCCGTAGCCAAGGGCAAGGTCGATTCAAGTGTGTATTTTATCTACCGTGGGCCAAGGTAAGGCCGTAGAGTATATAGGGCCTTGAGGCCGTAGTATCGTGCACGTGCGCTCAAATTAAAAGGTTGGGAGTCAGTACAAAAAGTTGAAAAGAATGAGTATAGTTGATAGCTTTCAATTTTGGAAAAGGGGCTTCCAAATCCTTTCCATAAGGGAAAACTGTTCCTAGTACAAAAAACACTTCACTGGGATTTCACCGCAGGTCGCGCTGTATCGTGGACGTCAGTGTATTAATTGCTCGTCCAATATAGCTATAAATTTTGGTGCTTGTCTCCACGGCTACTTACTACTGCTTCATTTCTTACATCTGGGATATATTGAGATGGTTCACATTGGTCACTGGTGAGTAATTGTGAAATCATCTATTATATGAAATATTGGGACTGAAAGTCGGCAATGATTTCTTGATTCATTTATGACGCACAATTTTGAGGATTGCGCGAGATTGTTGCACTTAGCACGAGCACAATAAAAGGCAAATCAGTAAGTACACTATAATACAAAATTATTGGAATGATTGTGTGTTATGCATGTATGAATGCTGGAATCATTTCACCTGATTTTAAACCACCACTCTACTTGTGAAACATTTGAAGCTTGAATGGTAACAGCTTGTGAGCACTGCTAGGTCTGACCTAAATATCAAAGCTCTGTTTAGGTAACATTGAACATTGTTAATACATACATGGAGTATGACAAAGAGTGTTCTCATCTATTAAACAACTGTGGTGCCTATAACCCCAGACTTGTCATGCTGTTGGTGATGTAGATGACACTGATGCACGAAAGAACATCAATAGCATGAACACTTCAGTGTAAGACAGTAAGGCCATGCCTGCCACCTGGTGTGATGGCACAGGGCCTGTTCCTGTGGCACCTCTAACCTCCAAGTTGCTCCAACTTGCAACTCATATCCTAATGCACAAACAGTTGCAAGTTGGAGCAACTTGGAGGGGGTTAGAGGCACCACTGGAACATGCCCATAATTGTATTGTGTAATAATCAAAATGTGTTTGTTGAATATTGAATGTTTTGAGTCCAAATCAAATTTGTCAGACATACTTTCATGCCATTGGTAATGTGGAAACCCTGAAACACCAATCTGCCACCAATTGCAGAAGAAGTTGGGTATTTTGACATGTTTGATGTTATACTAGTTTACCCTCAGGGGCTGTTCCCACAACCAGATTAGGTTGGTGCTTTATTTTCTCCACTGGTTGTTCCTGCACCTCAACTAAAATTGCTACAGCCTCCACCAACCTCAACCAGTTGAGCAAAACCTCCATCTCTTGGTCTGGCAGTTGAGGTTGGTGGAGAAAAGTTACATTATGTGACAACAGTTCTGGCGCATTGTCAAGTATTACTGGTGCACTGTCCATGCTGTTTACATTGGAAATATCCACTGTCGATTCCTGTGCTCCACTCCACAGCACTTAACCTGGAGGGATGAAAACCTCTTCCTGATGAGGGTGCTGGAACAGCCCCTTACTATTGGGTAGACTCAACCATGCTTATTTCTGGACTGATATTGAATTATGCCAGAAGACACTGCTTACCTACATTATATAAATATAAATATTAAGCTCACCTGAAAGATCCAGTTTATTGCAATTCCTTTGTATTTCTAAAATAATGAACTTTATCCAATAATCTATAACATTTTGCATTCAGACTTGCATTGTGCCCCCCCCCCCCCCCCCCCCCCCCCCCCCCCCCCCCCCCCCCCTTCACAAAACACAGTCTGGTGTATGCCGTATGGGGCAATCTTTGACCCATTTAAGCCCCAAATTAAAACAAGGGTATGCTTGTGCAGTGCTGACAGCTATGTGTAAAGCAATGTGTAAAGGTCCACAGGTTTTAAAGCTTGGTTGGCAAAAATATGTCATTAGGTTTGTAAAACCTTTATTTGTGGGTATTTTTGTTTATTTATCTTATGAATATTTGATATATTTTCCATGTCAGTGCTGTGTAAAATATGTGTGGTAACCTCTGTTCATATGAACACAACTGCTCATCTACTGCACTGAATGCTGATAAAACTGTTCCCATTTCTCTTGAGCTTTGACCAGGCTGGCTCAAAACAATATAGCCTGACTTGTTGGTTCTTCTTTCATCTATCAGTATTCTTAATCGTATATATTTCTTAAGGTCATGGACCTAGGCCAAATTTCAGAAAATAAATTTGTGTGATTCACACATTTTTGGGGACAATTTCCTAAAAAGTCAAGACTCAGTAAAAGTCTCATAAAATGTTAATTAATGAAATCGAATCATACTCTGTGGATCCCATATATTTCACTTTTTGTTGTTTACAATCTTTTTGGATCCTCAATACCAATAAGGGACTCTTGGAACATTGTGTTCTTGGAGCCCTGATCATCTGACCACCTGACCTTTGCTCCCTCCAGTGGTGACCATCTGACCTCTGTCTGACCCCTGTATGACCCCTGTCTGATCCCTGTCTGACCCCTGTCTGACCCCTGTCTGATCCCTGTCTGACCCCTGTCTGACCCCTGTCTGACCCCTGTCTGACCCCTGTCTGACCCCTGTCTGACCCCTGTCTGACCCCTGTCTGACCCCTGTCTGACCCCTGTCTGACCCCTGTCTGACCCCTGTCTGACCCCTGTCTGACCCCCTGTCTGAGCCCTGTCTGACCCCTGTCTGACCCCTGTCTGACCCCTGTCTGACCCCTGTCTGACCCCTGTCTGAGCCCTGTCTGACCCCTGCCTGACCCCTGTCTGACCCCTGTCTGACCCGTCTGACCCCTGTCCCTGTCAGTGGTGACCATCTAAGGGCCTGAGCCATGGAGGTGGATGAGTCGGACGTCGACTCGATGTTGCTGCAGCAGTTCAGCTGTATGGGCACCACGGACCGCGACGTGCTCATCTCTCAGTTCCACAAACTGGTCGGCGACGGAGGCAACGAGCGCGATGCAGCCTTCTATCTGGAAATGAACAATTGGTGAGAGGAAGGCGGAGAATCGAGAATATGCATTTCAATTTTTCTTCTTCAGAGTTGTTTCCAAATTCGGAACTATGCGCTATATTTTTTCCCCAGAGAGTATCATAGTCTGTTTCCTACTCTCGTTTCGAATGATAAATCATGTTCTGTTTAGGTGTCGCGGATTCACGACCCCCTCCTCCGTGGCACTTTGCAGGAACCTGCAAGAGGCGGTGGGCGCCTACTTTGACCTGCAGAGCGGGCCGGTCCCGCTGCTGCCGCCGCCCTCGCTGGTGCTGCTCGAGGACGCCACAGTCGGCGAGGGGGAGAGCGTGCCTCCAGACACGACGTTCGTCAAGACCTGGCGCATCAAGAACGCTGGCCGCGAGCCGTGGCCGCCCGGCTGTGTGCTACGCTTCCTGCATGGCAGCCAGCTCTCGGAAAAGGTCAGAGTCCACGCCCCCCGGCGCCGGCGGTGGAGCAGGAAGGGGCCGGCCTGAGCTCGGTGAACTGATAGTGGCCGAGACGTGCCGGATGTTGGGAGGTTGCTATGTGGGGGGTTGCCCGAGAGTGTTGTTTGGTGTGTTCTGATGATGACATGTCTTCTGATAAATGGTTGTAGTTGGACTTGTATTTATAGTTGACAAAGTAACATTGATATTGAAAGGTCGTCTCGAGTGCTTAGAGTAGATAACTTGGTAATGGGGATACCAGGAATACAACAAGGAAATGTTTCAAAGATTTGTGGAAGAGCTTTTATATAAACGGACATTCAAAGCAAACGTTGATGCATTATGATACACGTATATTATGATACACATCTATCATAAACTTACATTATCATAAGCGTGCATTTACATATTATCATAAACTTGCATTATTGGACATTCAAAGCAATTAGCAAATGTGCAAACGTTCATGTGTTAGTTCATGTTTCTCAGCATGCTTCGTCCGCCCGTACAGCTCAGTCGGGAGAGTGCTGGGCTTACGATCTGACTCACCCTGGCAAGGTGGGTTCGAGCCGCTTCGGCGCTCACTATTTGCTCCTGGCGGGGATGACCTGCGGCCGGTGGCAGCGGCCGCGTTCAAGGTCAGATGATGCCAGCGGGCCGGGCGGACCGTCCTCAGTCGTTCGGTGACGTTAAACTTTCGCGTCAAAATTCTGCCGGTGACTGGAATTGCGCGATCGGATGGCGGGCTCAGTACCCGCGCAACAAGCTTAGCTTAGCGTGGGTCCTGATCTCTGAAATCCATCCCATCAAAACATTCGGACTAAATTTATAATAAACTTCGCGCAAACATGCACTGCACAGTATGCCGCCGAGAGGTGGTGCTGACGGGTGGCGTTCAGCCATGTGTTGCTCACTTAAATCATGCAGCGACTTGCATTTAAATGTCTTATCTTCTGAACCTTTGTCCCTTGTCCCTGCCTGACCAGTGTCTGTCAACCGATGCCACTCCTGATTCTGATGCCTCGATAGGTATCGAGTAAATATGGCTGCTGTGGGTTTATAATGATTCATGTCATGCTTACTATCTTTGCGCCACGTAGCCTAGCATCAAGTCACTTGACTTGTGCTTATCGCCAATGATATGGTTGTCGCGATCGAGATGATATTGTGATGATCGCTAGGCATTTAATCATCGTCAGTTTCCCCAACGAGCCGGAACAACGTTCGTTTTTTGTCATCGGAGATGTTTGAGTCACGAGTCTCATGTAAGTACAAACAACGCTAGGACCGCACATTAACTGAGCCATGTGTCGCCTTGTGTGCAGACGTTCGTACCGCTGAGCTGCCTGGCGCCGGACGAGGTGGCCGACGTGTGTGTGCAGATGCGCTCCCCCGGACAGCCGGGTATCTACCAGAGCAAGTGGCGCGCCACCACCGCCTCCGGCTCACACTTCGGCGGTAAGTGCCGCCTCCTGGCGCAGCCACTATCGTCGGTTACTGCAGGCCACCGCCGGTTACCAGTGCCACCGGTTACCACCGGTTATCACCGGTAATCACCGGTTATCACCGGTAATCACCGGTTATCACCGGTTATCACCGGTTATCACCGGTTACCGACGGTTACCACCGGTTACCGCCGGTTACCGCCGGTTTCTAGTGGGCGACTCCGACGCGCAGCGGGCGGATGCTGCAGAACGGGCTGCGTTCCGTGATAGCGAAGCACTGGCTGGGGCTGGGCTATGGTCTGATCGGATGTGTTCTTAGAGTGGTTGTTTGTACAGGGTGTCCGAAAAAAAACATACTCTGGATTTTAGCTCGTGCTTCAATATGTACGTGCCAATTTTTTTAAACATGTCATGACTATAGCTGGGAACGTGGCAAAACCGATGAACACAGAAATAAGTCATTTGACATGTTTTTTTAATATTGCAAAGGCGTTTTGTGTGGAAGCCTACATTCCAGGGTGTGTTCAAGGGTGTCCGGAAACAGATACTGTGATTTTTCCGTAATAATTTCTGTTATAAACAAACAATATTACAAATTCGAGTATCGTTATATTCACCAGTTCATGGCAAAACAGATACGCCATGACATTTGTACAGACACTGCTTCTGTCAGCCTCATGGCGGAGGTGGCGTGGGCACCCTATTCCCCGAATCTCAGTCCATTGGATTTATTTCTGTGGAGATACCGTGCTTACAAAGGTCAAGGACCGTGTTTACGAAGAAAGGCCCAGAACAACAGAAGACCTGAAGCGCGCCATCATCGCAGAAATCGGCCGCATGCCCTCAGCGATGATCGACAAAGCTGTCGACCATCTGCAGACTGTGCGACTGCCTCAGCCAGTGTTGGATTTTTCATTTCATGACCTGGTCCCGGAGAGTAAAAATCCATAGGTGGAGAGTAAAATTGTATTGTCAGGCAAGTTAAGGTTTGCATTTTTTTTTTTATTTTACTTGGAAAGTAAAAAATCCTGATTTGTAATAGATATTAAATCCTTGTGAGGGAAATTGAATTATATTTTAACTACAATGTCTGTAAGATCAGGCGAAAACAGAGCAAATTTCCTGAACAAATATGAAGAGAGCAAAATTCTTTGGACCCAAAAGGTCCAGAAAATGGCCCAAATTCCAAGGCTGGCCTCAGCTGATACGCCGGAAGGGGGCGCACATCGAGCATCTTCTGTAAGAGGCTGCACTGTGAGCTGTGACTGACAGAGGGAGTATCTGTCAAATGTCATGCATTATTTGTTTTGCCATGAACTGGTGAATATAACGATACTCTATTTTTTTTAAAATATTGTTTGTTTATAGCCGAAATTTTTACGAAAAATCACAGTATCTTTTTTTCCGGACACCCTGGAAAACACCCTGGAATGTAGGCTTCCACACAAAACGCCTTTGCAATATTAAAAGACATATCCAAGGACTTTTTTCTGTGTTCATCGGTTTTGCCACGTTCCAAGCTATAATCATGAAAAGTTTCAAAAAATTGGCACGTACATATTGAAGCACGAGCTAAAATCCAGAGTATGCTTTTTTCCGGACACCCTGTATGAAGTAGTTTCTTTACTGGTGTTCTGATGGCTTCTGGTTCATCATTGTGACGCTCTGTATTTCGGCTCAGATATAATCTGCAGTTGCTACTAGAGGTGTACACGGTTAAACAAATTGCAACCGCAACCGCCCGTAACCGTGGGGATCGAATCCGTAACCACCCGTAACCGTAAGGCTCAAATCCGTAACCGCCCGTAACCGCAGCACGCGAATTTTGTAACCGCCTGTAACCGCATGTACCAATAATGTGTGTTTACTTTTCAAAACGCAACAAACGTACCCGTTGAGAGTTCAATAACCGTGTCATTTTTAGCATTTAACAAGTCAACTGGAAAAGGGTCATTGGTGAAATATGTAAAATGCATGAAGACCGAAGAGTTTCAGGAACGCAAAAACTCAAATAGGTACTCACAACAATATGTGATAATAATCTTGGTAACATAATGTTGGTGTAGCTTCCATGCCGTTGCCCGTGTAGTATCTGTGTTGTTGCCTGTTCGATTGAACGGAAATTATATATTAAATGTGTAGCTGAATTCTGTTTTCTGCAAGGTTGACGCATTGTCGTCTTTATTGTTGATATTTTAACGTCAAATTCAACCGCAGAATAAAATCACCGCAACCGTAACCTCGTGCAACCGTAACCGCCCGTAACCTCGTGCAACCGTAACCGCCCGTAACCGTGACCTTGAGCGGAAAACGCAACCGTAACCGCCCGTAACCGCGGTCAACCACGGTCAACCACGGTGTAACCACCCGAGTATACACCTCTAGTTTCTACACTTTACGAGTGTGTGATCTTTCGGTTGCAGATGTGACCTGTGTTGCGGTGATCTGTAACCACGATCACTTTGATCACTGATCGCCCCGGCCCGCCCGACAGACGTGATCTGGGTGATCCTGACGGTGCAACATGACGGTGTGCTGGCGGTCACGCAGCAGATGACGCGTCTCACCGAGCTGGGCACCTCCCCGACCTCCGGCGCGCCCGTCAACCCGTTCAGCGAGCCGGTGGCGGCGGCCGACGGCCGGCCGCGGCCCCCCGGCCTGCCTACCTTCCCCGGCGTGAACGCGCCCGGCAGACCGCCGCCCGCGGTACAGCCAGAGCACGCGGTACGTGGGGACAGGCAGGGGGGGGGGTGGAGAGGGGTGCCTGCTGTCGTGCGGTGGCAAGGGGGGGGGCGGATTGGGGAACTTGGGCTCCCCGTGTTTGGGCTGACAATGGACTGCCATCAGAAGTAGCCGTGGTTCTATTAGAACCATGCTATCATTATAGTAGAACCATTCTATCATTATAGTAGAACCATTCTATCATTCTATTAGAACCATTATATCATTATATTAGAACCATTCTATCATTCTATTAAAACCATTATATCATTCCATTAGAACCATTATATCATTCTATTAGAACCATTATATTAGAACCATTATATCATTCTAGTAGAACCATTCTATCATTATATTAGAACCATTCTAGCATTATATTAGAACCATTCTATCATTATATTAGAACCATTATATCATTATATTAGAACCATTCTAGCATTATATTAGAACCATTCTATCATTATATCAGAACCATTCTATCATTATATTAGAACCATTCTAGCATATTTGAACCATTCTATCATTATATTAGAACCATTCTATCATTCTATTAGAACCATTCTATCATTATATTAGAACCATTCTATCATTGTATTAGAACCATGCTATCATTATATTAGAACCATTCTATCATTATATAAGAACCATTCTATCATTATATTATAACCATTCTATCATTATATTAAAACCATTCTATCATTATATTAGAACCATTCTATCATTCTATTAGAACCATTCTATCATTCTATTAGAACCATTATATCATTATATTAGAACCATTATATCATTTATTTATTTCACTTCGTGAGGCATATCCGCTGCATGCAACGGCTATTACATGACTCGAGTCAAAACACGCTATAATTATTGGGCTTGGGTGACGCAACACTCATACTTCATGTAGGTACACATCACAGAGCACACAGAACACGTCACAACACAATTTATCATAAACGAGTGCAGTGAGTCATAAAACTAAGTATCACGCTCACGCTCCATCAGGTACTCCTTGAGCTCGCGTTTAAAACTAGCGAAATTCAAACAACGCAGCTCAGACGGCAGCTTGTAATCAGCGACAGCCCCGTACAAATAGCGACGCCTCCCAGACTCAGTACGTATAGAGGGCGTCACAAGCATTCCACTCTGTCGGGTGTCTCTCCCGTGCACACTTTGCCTAGTTATTAAACTTTCGGCAAAGTTTTGTGGTTCAGACGTAGTCAGCATTTTTTTCAGTAACACTAGGTAGCGATACTTATACATGCTGTCTACATGAAGCCAGCCGAGGTCATCAATCACATCGCTCACATGATCGTATTTCCTCCGGCCAGAGACCACTCGCGCAGCGAACCTCACTAGCTTATGAAGCCGTCTGCGTTGCGTCGAATTGCTAGCGCCATATACGGACAGACAGTACCGAATCGCCGAGAACACCAGACCTTGCACCAACGTAACCATCACTGACTGGGGGAGACTGTGCCTGCTGTGGCTCAGTCCGCACAAAGTGCCAGTACACCGCCGTACCACGTCGTCTGTATGTGTGGCGAAAGTCATGTCACTATCGAACCAGACACCTATGTTTTTGACAGTGTTTGAGCAGGTGATGGTTGAGCCGGAAAAGGTAATGCTGATTCGGGGAAGGCGCCGTCATTTCGCGGGTACCGAGCGCGATGAGCTGCGTGTTTGCCGCGTTAATTTTGAGGCCATTCTTTCCATACCAGTTGGAAAGGACAGACAGACTGTTTTCCATGGATTGGATTATATCATTCAGGTCTTTCGGTGGGCCAGAAACGTACAGTTGGACGTCATCAGCGTAGGTGATGATGCCCGTGGACTCATCAGTATAGAGAGGTAGGTCGTTAGCGTATATGTTGTGCAGTAATGGGCCAAGAGAAGAACCTTGATAGGTGCCAATGGGGTTGAGAAGGGGTCGGGAGAGTATGCGGCCGCAAGATGTTCCGGTGGTCTGAATCTGCACGCGCTGATAATGATTGGTCAGGTAGCATTGGAACCAGCGCGTGTCTACACCATATAGATCTAGCTTACGCAGCAGTGAGTCGTGTGGGATACAGTCGAAACAGCGAGAGCAGTCCAATAGGCAGAGAAGAGTAATCTCACGCTGGTCCATAGATCGAAAAACATGGTCAGTGAGGGTGAGCAAAACAGTGTCAGTGGAGTGATTGGTCCTGAAGCCGTGCTGGTTAGGGGAGAACAGGTGGTGTGTAGAGAAATAAGAATACAGCTGTTCGGAAACAACGCGCTCAGTTATTTTTGCTATGGTAGTGAGAATCGAGATTGGCCTGTAACTACTAAACTCATCGGACTTTGCAGCTTTCGGAATGGGATGGACAAGAGTGAGTTTCCATGAGTCAGGAACGGTGTGTGATGTTAGACTAGAGTTGACGATGTAGGTTAGAACGTGGCAAAGCGAGTAAAGACACATTTTAATAAAACGAACACAGGCCATCTGCGCCACAAGCTGAAGAACTATTCATCCTGCCAATGACCACTACCAAACATTCCGGTGTGATAGGCACCGGAATCATTCATCATTCTATTAGAACCATTATATCATTATATTAGAACCATTCTATCATTCTATTAGAACCATTATATCATTATATTAGAACCATTCTATCATTCTATTAGAACCATTCTAGCATTATATTACAACCATTCTATCATTCTATTATAACCATTATATCATTCTATTAGAACCATTATATCATTATATTAGAACCATTCTATTAGAACCATTCTATCATTATATTAGAATCATTCTATTAGAACCATTATATCATTATATTAGAACCATTCTAGCATTATATTAGAACCATTCTAGCATTCTATTAGAACCATTATATCATTCTATTAGAACCATTATATCATTCTATTAGAACCATTATATCATTCTATTAGAACCATTTTATCATTATATTATAACCATTATATCATTATATTAAAACTATTCTATCATTCTATTAGAACCATTCTATCATTCTATTAGAACCATTTTATCATTATATTAGAACCATTCTATCATTCTATTAGAGCCATTATATCATTCTATTAGAACCATTATGTCATTCTATTAGAACCATTCTATCATTATATTATAACCATTATATCATTATATTAAAACCATTCTATCATTGTATTAAAACCATTCTATCATTGTATTAGAACCATTCTATCATTCTATTAGAACCATTCTATCATTCTATTAGAAATAGCCGTGTTTGCCACGTTGCGTATAATTACGGTTTGGGGGGGGGGGGCAAAATAAGTTATATGGCTCACTTGAATGTGTGTTCTTAACAGCGATGTGAATCATGGTGCCCGCTGTAATTACGAAGCCTTATCTCGGGCTTCTTCTTAATTTGCTCATACCATGGCGAAGCACTGTGCCAGGTTTTCAAGAAACTAAAATGTATGGTTTTCAACACTAGCCTTGTTGCGCTAACACGCTTAGCATTTGAGATATTCAACAATGATAACATGTACCTGATCCATGTTATGAAAGCGAAAAATACATTAACCCGCCATTGACTGGGGGGGGGGGGGTTAATCCCCCCCCCCCTGATGAACTTTCGTAATAGCTCAAAAACCAGTAGCGCCATCAACGTGAACCTTTGGATACCTTCTTCTACATCGATGTTACGTCTTCTGTACAAAAATAAAGCAATTTCGTCGAAAAAATATCGAGTTATAGCGAATTTAGTGACGTCATTACACACGAGTTTTACGCAAAAATCAGCTAACATTTAACAGACCGCACAAAGCCATATTTTGAGCAAAATGCAATATAAAAATGTCCAAAGATAGCAAATGGCAAGGGCTACAACATGGCTGTCTCGGATTTTTGCAAATTTTAGTTTTGATCTTTTTTTAAATGTCCACAAAAGCAAATTTTTCAGATATAAAAAACGGGATGTGTCAGAGGATCACATATGGGCAACTATCATGCCAAATTTCAAAATGATATTACCATTTTTGACTGACTTATGGCATTTAAAGTATGAGTGACTCATGAAATCATATTTTGACATTGCGTTTTTGGGCTTTTATTGACCAGATGCAGACAAATAAACGACAGCACTGTATTTCTGAGACAAAACTGGTCTAGAAACATGCCTTTTTTATTTAGATTTATCAATTTCAAATTTTGGCCGTCAGTGACCTGAACTTGACCTGAACTTGACACTAACTTCACGTAAATGAAGTCAGGTGGTAAATTACTATCGAATTCTACGTGGAAAATAACCCATAAAGCATGTGTTGCATGACTTGTGTAGATATTTTGCGCATAGTAACCTTTTGTGACCTGACCTTGACCTTTGCATACAATCTCACTTTAGCTCATGCAGGATCTGTATCATACCTTTGGCAGCACTTTGGGTGATGATGGTCGTAATCGAAGGCTTTGGATGGAAAGTATGACCCATAAACTCAAATACGTCGATTTTGACCTTTGACCTTACCGTGACCTGCCATTTGACCTCACTTTGACATTTTTGAGTATGTTTTAGATTCGTCTCATTAAGAGCTTTCGAATGCCGCCTTGCGCGTCTCGCTGCGAGCATTGGTTCGGAAGATAACCATGGGGGAAGGGGGCGGGGCGCTTAACGCCCTCCCCCAGTGTTCTGCTGAGATGCCGGGTTAAGTGATAAGTGACTCCGGGAAACTACTTTACATAATTGTCAATTCATGCTGGGATCCCTTATTCAAGTGACTGTGACCAGCTCTTTAGAAGCTATTCACAAGGAATCTCCGTCGCCCGTCATATAAGTATCACCACAGTAGTTGCGTCTCCCTCCCTAAAGCCCCAAGCCACAGTCACACCCTAAAGCCCCAAGCCACCGTCACTGTTGGCAATCCTGAGCCGGCAAGCATGTGGGCTCAACTCCGTAAGCTCACAGTGGTGCATTCTCTCCCCGACTGTGATTTGACCCCGAGTCGAACCTCTGTTACAGTGTGAACTTCCAAACACAGACGCCGACATGGACTGAGCGGCTGTGGCTCCGTCTGCGGCTCCGGCTCCTACTGTGGCTCCCGCCCGGCTCCCGTGGCGGCTCTGGCTCCCGTCACGATTGCCAGCTCCGGCTCCGGCTGCAGCGGCCGGGTCCCAGCGACGGCTGTTGAGACTGCCCGGTGGGACGGCACCAGACGACCTGCCGTTGGATTGTCAGCGTGTGCGCCGTTGGATTGTCAGCGTGTGCGCCGTTGGATTGTCAGCGTGTGCGCCGTTGGATTGTCAGCGTGTGT
This sequence comes from Chirona hameri, assembly GCA_036785665.1. NCBI lineage: Eukaryota > Metazoa > Arthropoda > Thecostraca > Balanomorpha > Balanidae > Chirona > Chirona hameri. The sequence continues at coordinate 99,488 of JAXIVJ010001113.1, read as the reverse complement.
CGGGCCGGCTGGGGCCAGCCAGTCAGCAGTAACTCGCAGTCCAGGTGGCGACACCAGTCTGGGCGGCTGGTGGCGGCTCGTGGCGGCTCGTGGCGGCTCGTGGCGGCTCGTGGTGGCTCGGCGACGGGAGATCGTGCTGTGCGGAGCTGGTCCGTGGCCTCGGGCCGAGACTCGAGACTCGGTCTGGAATGTTCGCCTGCCGAGGCTGGAGACGCAGGAGTGAAGTCCGTCCCAGCATGCTGACCGGTCAGGGCGGTCTCGGACTTACGTACGCACGCTCGCGCGTGCGTATTTTTTACATTGAAATGAGACTGTGCTTGGCTTTTGAGGTGACATTCGTGGAATGCTCTATTCAGACAAATCTGTTAGTGTCGTCTGCTCGGTTTTTGCAGGATATCTCTAGTGCTGCGCTCGTCTTTTGAATGAGTTATCTGGTGAGAAAAACTTGCGGGATAAAGGTACATGATATCTGTGTATGCTATAGATGCTGTTATCGATCTTTCCACGCCCATAAAACGTAATGCACTGTTTTTTAACTCAATAGTGGCGTAATCGTTATATGGGGCGCTGAGTACTTGTATTGAATACAGAAATCTGTATACATGTTTTGTTTGTGTTAGAGGACTGACCGAATGTAGGGTTAAAAATGGCGTTCAGCTGTTAATGGAGACTGTTGGGACGGGAATCGTGATGATGATTGGGGCTAAGGGCGCCGCAACAATATAGTTATATGGCGCCCATACGTGGAATCGTGCTGGTGAAACCCCTCTCATTCGCCATGTGCTCCCGCCTCCCAGGCTCGAAGGCACTGCACCGACCTCCTTGCTCTTGCGCCTCGTGCTCATGCTGGTAAATAGTTCGCTGATCCATCATCAAAAACAAAGTCTATTTGTTCACAATTATGAGAACGAGTTATGAGAAGGCCCGGGAATCCACGAGTTTCCATACAAATACATACACATGAATGAAAGGAAGGCGAGCTCGTCCAGCTCCAGGGTACACAGCTCAGCTATCGCGCTCATGCTAAAACCTGACTAACGAATACATTATTGGTAGATCCCATGAACATTTTCCGGCGGCAGTCCGCCATTAGAGGTGGCTCCTCTTGGGCACGGGCAGAGCCAGCGGGCCGGCCGCGCAGTGCGGCAGGAAACCCATCACAGTTCGCCCGCGAGCTTCTGACCACCTGCCGGCAGCGGGACGGCGGGCATCTCCGTGTGTGTGCGTGTGCGAGGTGGGGCGGACCTCTGGGCGCGGCCAGGTAGCGCCTCGGTCTGCATAGGTGTCGCCCCGGTCGCCCGTCTCAGGCGTGGCGGGCCGGAGTCAGGCCACGGCGTCGGGCGCCGGGGGCGTCAGGCGGCTCAGCACGCTGCCGATCACCCGCAGTCGCCGCTTCAGCGAGGTTATGCTCAGGATCTCCAGCTGCGGACACACAGACAGACGTACGACTCAGTCAGCTGCGATACACAGCGGGCATACGCTGGTCGACACATAACCCGACGTTAATCCGAACGTTACGGCGAGGTGAAGCACCAGGCAGTATTACTACCACAGATGATACCCAGGCGTACACACAACTCGAGCAGAAGCGGTGCGTACTAACAGCACAAGCTGCTTACTGACTGACACCGTTTGGGTTGCCGCACAAAGTCCCTCAACGCACTCCTTCACTTGGTTGCGTTTTTTTCAGAATCAATATCATTTTAACATTTTCCACGAAAACTTCCGACACAGTTGCATACCCGTCAAATTTCACGGAAACAACATTCTTTGAGTCTTTCCAGAAACAGCAGGTGGTGAGTTAGGGTTAACTGGAGCCCAGTTAGTTAGGCTGACTAGACAGAAAATGAATTATATCGTACAACGCATATATTAGATGCATTTACTCTTCACAACCAGACATGACAAATGGCAATGTAATCATTATGATGACAATGGCGCATTATTTTTTCCTTTCAATTGAATTCGTGACAGCATTTGATTCCCAGCACTTAACATAAGTCAGCTGATTCTGTACTCATTCCTACCATTGATTGATATAGGTGGCTCCATCGAAGATGGATGATCTGGCTGAAAGTGCCCATTAATTCATTGGCCCATTCTCTTCACATCAAAGGAGGACGCCAGTTTTGCGCATAGCATTATATTTAGGACCGCGTATCCGTTAAATTGACAGCATATTATGCCGGTAAACATAGTGGCTCCATCACTCAAATAACATGTATCTGATTTAGCCATGATTTATGCCGCACTAGTGTCTAGGGACGACTTTAAAAGTTCCATCTGATATTTTATTACTGCACACTACACCGTGTGAATCGTGTCCAACAATATTGAGTTGATCCGACACGGCTGCTTTGAACATACCTCTCCTACATCACTGTTCCTTTTGAAAACCTAAGTGGACACTTACTTTTTTAGAACCAATTGACTTGCATAATGGCCAGCAGCCAGGACATCACGTTTTATGAAGTGCCATTATGTCTTAGGTTTATTCCTGAACTTGAGTTCCATTAAATGCATCCGAGATTCAGCATATTGTTTTGAAGACTTAATCCAGTATTTCGCAGATATGCGTTAAGATCCCAAAAAGATCCTAGGCCTAGGATCCTTGGCTTCCGGATCCAGGATTGTGTTGGATTCTTGATCAGTGTCCTGTGGTTTGTCGATCTTGACGAATTGAAGAGAGCCTACATATATTCCAAACACCTATTATCGCGCGGGATCCTAGAAAATAGCAATATTGCGAGAATAAAATCTCAGAATTCCGGATATACGGAATTACGCGTTTTCCTTTGTGTTCAAGGTCTTTGAAATTCTGGCTCCAGCGTAATATTTCGCATTGCTATAGGAGCTGGATCATTTCATGTTTTCAGCTGGCATCTAATGGATCTTGGATGTATTATGAAATATCAACTGCGAATACTTGAAATGTGAAATGTAAATGTTTGACATAGGTATTCGCGAAAATAATTTCCGAACCATGCCATGCAGGCTCACCCGATATTTCCCTTCCCATAGCCCAGCTGATACGAGCGTGCTCCTCGCTCGCCCGACTCAGATCCCACGCTGGCAAGGCGAGGAGGACGTTCGAGCTGACGACCGATCGCACACTGGCGCGTGTACACCATTTATTCTTGACTGGGATGACCTGCCGGGCCACGGTCAAATAAAGACAGTGGACGGGAAGCACCGTGCCAAGGCTTTGTGACGCGTAAAGCTTTCGATTCTAAATTCTGCCGATGACCAGGAAATACGCGATTGGATGGGAAGACTCAAGTTCTACGCCCTCAGAGAAGGGATGTGATTCCAGGGCCCATCTAAACAAAAGGTTCGGATTTAAATGTAAACAATATGTTATATCAGTAAGATCCTTGTCTAAGCCAGCGTAAATGTCAGTTGAGAAAGATGATGTATGCAAAAGTGAATGAATAATGGATTTAACAGGATACGACATTCTTCAGAAAATGACTTGAAAATGTATGTCACCTCGTTGAATATTTTATTGTCAAATGTATCTGTGGTATGCGCAGCAAAATGTTAATGTTATCTAGATCTTCCTATTCCATCTTCTCATTACATGCAAAACCATCAGTAAAAACAGACAACCTGACAGTTAAGACTCACGAAAAGTCGTATTTCCCAGAACCATTGCTCACTCATGGAAAAACTGGCCAGCTTGGTCACTGGCCAGCTTGGTCATCCGCCAGCAGTGTATAACGTGACTGTACACTGTTCACTGGCCAGCTTGGCCATCCGCCAGCAGTGTATAACGTGACTGTACACTGTTCACTGGCCAGCTTGGTCATCCGCCAGCAGTGTATAACGTGACTGTACACTGCTCACTGGCCAGCTTGGTCATCCGCCAGCAGTGTATAACGTGACTGTACACTGTTCACTGGCCAGCTTGGCCATCCGCCAGCAGTGTATACCACGTGACTGTGCACCGTTGGCCGAGTCTATAATGCCGGCAATGCTTTGGGGCGGCCGGGCAACGGGGCACTTAAGCGCAAGCAAAAACAAGTCACTATTGCAAGATACATGCAAGAGCCAGCAAATTGTATCAAGGTGTATCGCAACATTTACCATGTCATCGAAAGTTCACACTAAAGAGGATCACGAGACACGATGCAGTCGATATGAATGGAACACTGCCTTTCAGCCTGTTGGGGTGTTCGCGCAACAGTGGCGTCAAACTAATGTTGACGGCAAATCTCGCCTGAATCACCTGCCGGTTCTGCCGGCTTGCTTACCTTCCCGTAACACTAGTGGCGCATAATGAACGCGGACGGCATAATACCGGGCTGGGACCACCAAGCACGGAACAAACACAAGTGTACAGACACTTGGTTACGTCATTACTGCCTAGGCTCGGCATACCAGCCACTTACCCGGTTCAAACCCGGAACCAGACAACTCCATGGACGTACCCGGAGCTTGATCATCATGATGATGGGGTCTTTGGGCGCACCGACTACTTATGGTCAC